>BJKM01000346.1:0-96724 GCA_015082035.1 Chaenogobius annularis | reverse complement strand
TTTGTCTTTTGTCATCAGTCCGATAAAGAGAAATGAAGCGTCGGCTGTTGTACTCTGTTGGTTTATATCTGCTTCAAAGTATTTACTCAAATCGTTAAGACTCATGTGGAGCATGACATTTGACCGAGGAGTTTCAAACAGATAAGTCTCCATGTAGGATTATTTAAGTGAACCTTTTATTTTACATTTGACACTGAGGAAAGATCATTCAACAACTGTAGAAAAGATTCAGTTGTAATCTGGACTCTGTTTTAGAAAAGCAGTTTTCTAAACAGAGTCAGATGATTACAACTGATCTTTTTCTACAATGGAACACTCCTGACGAATGAGGATTACACGACATGTTTATATTCAAGGACTGCACATTTGACAGTTCAAACAACAACACCAACACACTTATAGTTGTGATGAAAACGGTCCTGTCAATGTAAAAGCTTTTTAATATATATATTTTTTCTGTAAATGAATGTTCTTTGCGTAGTCATTATTAAGGTTTCCCATATAAAAGGTGGGTTCCTTTAGGTTAGAATCTGGACCCAAAAGCAGACACATTAGGCAAAATGAGATTTACAGCTTAGCAAAACTTGGTGGAGCCTTGAGCTCCTCCAACTGCTGTAGAAGTCTCTGAGAACCGGATCCAAATCAGGTCCCAGAAATCCAGGAACGTTTTTCCAAGCCATACCCCTCCCTGTGAACCAGGTACTGAACCGCGCCCCGGCGGCGAAGGTTCATATCCGAGTGACGGTGAAGCAGGATGACCGCAATGACCCGGGTGGGCGGAAGGGGTTCGGCAGGGGGGACAAGGAATTAGAGAGAACAGGCTTGAGCAGAACACTGGGCGGACTTTAGGCCCAGCTAGAAACTTGACCTTGACGCCGACAGGATCAATAACCTTGTCAATTTCATACGGTCCAACGTACCTTGGAGCAAGTTTCTTACAGTCCACTTGAAGAGGCAGGTCCCGAAAGGAGAGCCTCACCAGATTGCGAATCAGTGGCTATTTTGATATAGGGTTGGCCAGAAGAAGAACGGGGTCTGGGGTTCCTCCCCCAAAATAACTATTTATTTATTTCTTTGACAGGGAAATGCAATCGTACATAGTTAAACAAAGCCCTGTAGCCGATGCGATGCATACAAAGTTTATAGCCAGTGCTAATTTTCAACTCCCGTCCTGGTTGGGCTTTTTCTACACTTTTACAGATATAAAAGGCATTAAACATTTCAACGTATAAATGGACTAAATCAGTGGTAAACGCACAGTCTACACAGCTCATCTTCTAACTCATACATTTTCACTCATGCATTCACAACACTCACAGGTGGGAGTTTTGATTTTCCTCAGCAGCACTTAGTCTGGAGGTGAAATGTTTACCTCAGAGATGTTTATTTCAGTGGGTAATGAATTCCAGAGTTTCAGCTCTTATAGGAGAAGGAGATGTCCAAAAGATGTCTACACTGTGGGATTTGACAGTTTTGGTTTGAGGACCTTTGTCACTCTGCTGCTGCTGTTTAGTCTCTGTATAATGTACAGAGTGGTTCAGGGGCCAAGTTTTAATACAATATAATAAATCACATATCCAATAATTGGCAGTGTTGGGTAGCGTTACTTTTAAAAGTTCACATTGTTTACTGCCCTGGAAAACTATGTTTACGTTACTGTACTACTTTGAAATAAAGTAATGCGTTAGAGTTCGTGCATTACCAATAATTAACATTATTGTATAGCTATAATGTTTGCCAAATCCCTTTGCATTGGTGAATACAGTAACATACTCCTTCAAATATCAGCAAAGTAATGCGTTTGTCTGAGCCTTATTTTTCTCTTAGTTTGACAGATTACCACAATACAATGCCATACAATAAGCATGTGTTGGCTGTCCTCAAGCAATGAAAAACATCACTAAAACATTAGTGGATTAGCAAGAGCATCGATGGACAATAACAGAACGCGCTTGTTTAAACACTGCACTTTATTGGAATCAAACTAGTTGTTACCTACTTTACTCCACAGATACAATATAATGGTTAAAACAAGGAAAAGGAGTTTTTCAAAACGTGCATGTGAAAGTTTATTTCTCTTTGACAAGACTTCCAGTCTCTAGTTGCACAATGCGCATGCTACACAACACGCTGTGTGTTTGCTGCTCTCTCTACTCTGCGGCTGGGAAACAAACCTGCAGCGAGGAGATGAGAACCAAAACTAACGTGTTACTGATTTGAAAAAGTAACTTGGGGAGCACTAGATTACATGGGTGCACAAACTAACGTTTTACGTTCCTCTTACTCTTAAAAAGTATTTGAGTACTCAATGCATAACCAGCTGACGCGTTACCCCAACTCTGTAAATTGGTGCACTTTTAGGGGTTCTCAAAGTCAGCGTAATTGTGGTCACTCTAGTAAAGTTCTATTCAAAATATTTTACTCACGGTAATATATAGGCCCAGACTTGTCACGATGAACCAGCTCAGATTATCATGGGTTGCACTTTTTTTTTTAAATGCATTGTTTTTACTGTGACATTCATTGTATCTTTCAAGACTGAGCAGCTCTTTTAGCTCATTGTTCTACAAAATCTGCTCCATTCACACCTTTTGGTTGTTTATTGGTCCAGTGTAAGCAAATAAAGCAGTCCCTATTTACAGCAGGCTCCTCTACATCAGAAGCAAGTAGAATATACTTTAACTACAACTTTGTTATAAATTCTGATTCATTTTGAATACGTTTTTTATTGTTTTGGCCACCAGGTGGCCTAAATGTGAGAGAGAACTGAGTAGAATACATTTGAGTGCTCATTATCTGTTACAAAACTAATGATCGCCCTCGCCTGTCCCCTTCCACTTAATCCGCCATATTAAGTTCCACCTGAAACAAAATCGCCCATGAGTGTGCGACTGGCTCAGAAAGCCCTCAGTAGTGGTTGGACCCTCATCCCTCTTGTGCCAAATCAGGGGCTGATGCATAGGATGAGGGAGTGGACATGGGTTGGGAAAGGGCCACCTCTTGGAGGCGCCCCTGCATGAAATGTATCTGCTTTTTGTGATTAACTGTCGCTTATCGATGACATCACAGAGAGATTCTGTTTTAGAACACAGCTCTACTTCCTATAATATTTAACTTTTATTTTCTTGACAAACTGCAACTGAAAAACATGAGAACCTGTCATATGCACTTTAAAGTAACACATTTGAGTACTGGTTTCGCCGGCCACAAGCGGCACGTTCACCTTTAAGTGGCATAGGTTCATGATCACTAAACCTACATTTGAACAATAAGTGACACAGACGACACAAATGCATTCCAATTGTTTTTATTCAATGCCTCATTAAAAGCCTTCAGTCTTAAACCTGGCAGAAGAGACCTCTGCAGGAGAGACCTCTGCAGTGGATCGTGAGGGGCTCCTTTGGCTGGTCGCCCGCAGTAACCACACTTCAGGTGCAGAGGATCTTGAAGGAGGCAGTGGGTGACTCTTTAGGCCTAGTTTCCTGGACCGATGAAAAAAACGAGTTAGAAAGCATTTTATGTAAGATTCCATTTCTAAACTTTGATTGTTATTATCATAAAACATCTGTATTTATTGTTTTTTCTGATGCAAGTATCACAGGGTTTAAAAGCCTAGGATCATTTGCAGCACAAAAACACATCAGATTTCACTAAATGCAATATTAGATGGGGTTAACAACATTCTAAAGCTACAAATTCAGTGAACATGTCAAGAAGATCAAATACTGTAATTGTAGAGCAACGAGCAGCGTGTTTGGAAAAGTGTTGTGTAAGACTAATTACAACAAACGCACACGACTGTCCTCTGCTTCTTTTAACTCACCTGTCCATGTTCCTTGAAAACCGCAGTTATCGTGTCGCTCAGGTCCTTTATGAGTTTCTCCTTCCCAGCTGCAGGTGACGGACAACATCATGAGAAATCCTACAGAGACCTCAGTACAATCTGGACTGTTAATGCTTTTCATGAGCGTTTAACCTTCTTACAACAACGTTTCCATGTCATTATTGTGCTGAAAGTTGTATTCTGGTTGTTTGATGCATGTTTGTAATCCTGTATTGTCTTGCTATTGTGTGCTCAGAAAAGTCCTGTATTCACCTACCCCCTATCTCCACCCACTTGGACTTGTTTATATTACTAAGCTGTTTTAGATCAATATTGCAGTTCATAATGACCAAAAAAGTAAAATGATGCTCTACTTATGTTACAGTTCAATATTAAGTAGCTGAAAAAGGCATAATAAGTGTCCTTCAAAATAAGATGTCTAAAATGTACAATACAGTGTTTGGAAAAGCGTTGCTTTAGACTAATTAAAACAAATGCTGTGACAGTCATCTGTTTTTCAAACTCACCTTTCGTGTCTGCGACGAGAAGCTCCTTTATAGCTTGTGAAACCTCAGCCGAAAGCTCCTTAGCACCTATATGATAAAAGACATAGCAGAATAGTTTTTTCTACTGACTTAATTGACAATGCTCTAAATTGGCTGAACAACTCATGCACAACACATTTTTTACCTATTTTCACATTTACTACTGTTTAAATGTATTCTCAAATCAGCGTCCGCTTACCGGCCACATCATTGGCTGCAGCGTCATCAATAGCGGCTTTCAGTGCAATTACATCTTTCTTAAGTACTTCTAAATGAGGGAAAAAGGAGAAACAGTTTAATATTTTGAGTTTACAGACGGAGACTTCTAATGATTGGTTTTAATTATTAGAATGAAAGAACGTACCGTGTCTGGCATGCTCTGCAGGGGACAGACAACAACAAGAAATCTGTTAGATTCTGTTCATACTTTACATTTTTCTATTTGACTAGTTTACTTTGTTTTTACTCTGTTACTGGCAATGTTTTAAATGACAAAGCAACTGTGAGCGTTGGAAAAGCTTTTTTCCAACTTCCTTTGGAGATTAATAATAATAATAATAATAATAATAATAATAATAATATAATCATATATAATAATAAATCATATATCATAATAATCATAAAATAATATAATCATAAATCATAATAATCATAATAATCATAATAATAATAATAATAATAATAATATGGCGCACTCACTGTTCGTTTTGACTTGGTCCATCTTCTGCTTGATGTTTGCCACTGCTAAATGATCAAAAATGATAAATACAACCTTTTACATTTGCGGTCAAAGCTTGTTATTATTTTTGGTTATATTGATTACAAGCGTTCTGTTTACACACAAAACATATAAAGCTCTAGAAGTTTAAGAACTCACCCTTTTTAGCATCAGCAGCGCTACCTACAGGTGAGAGACAGCACAATGAAGTGTTGATAATGAGAATCAGAGGCTTCAGCACACACTCTGTTCAAGCTAAATTACCCAACTTTTGTTTTCTTGTAAATATGTAAATGTAAAGTGAATTGTAAAAGCAGCACAGTGAGTCAAAATAAAACTGCTAAGCGCTGTCCGCATCCAATTGTGAAACATTTGATAAACACAAACTTGTAAGAAAGAGGTGTCTGCATCCCACTCTTACGCTTTGGGGGGAGAACTGATTAGCTGTGCAAGGGTGGGCCACCCAGCTTCACTTTTCCACTGGAAAAAAGCTGTGCTAAAGCTGTGATAAAGCTGTGCTAAAGCTGTGCTAAAGCTGTGCTAAAGCTGTGATAAAGCTGCTCTAAAGCTGTGCTAAAACTAAAGCTGTGCTAAAACTAAAGCTGTGCTAAAGCTGTGCTAAAACTAAAGCTGTGCTAAAGCTGCTCTAAAGCTAAAGATGCGCTAAAGCTGTGCTTAAGCTAAAGCTAAAGCTGTGCTAAAACTAAAGCTGTGCTAAAGCTGCTCTAAAGCTAAAGATGCGCTAAAGTGAAAGCTGCGCTGAAGATGCACTAAAGCTGTGCTTAAGCTAAAGCTAAAGCTGTGCCTAAGCTAAAGCTGCGTTAAAGTTAAAGCAAAGATGCTCAAAAGCTGCGCAAAAGCTGTGCTAAAGCTAAAGCTGTGCTAAAGCTAAAGCTGTGCTAAAGCTAAAGTTGCGCTAGTGCCTTCAAGTTTAGTAATAGATATCTTTTTTTCAAGTAAGTTCACTGTTTTCTGTTCATTTAAAAAACAGGTCTAGAAACCCTGGTAACTCATCACCTCCAAAACATCGCTTTCAAACCCTGACCTTTAGTTACAGTCTTATGACTTTACTCACCGCCAGGAGCGCCATCTAGAGACAAGAAGCATTGATACAATGTTATATTCACATAATAGGTTGCATTTATGTTCTATAATTTGTTGAAGTTATAGTTGAAGGGCAGGCGCCTGAATAAGAGTCACAGTTTTTGAAAGAAATATCCAAACTCATGATCTACAATTGTTATCATTATTTTTTTGGAACTGGTTCCACAAACTTGTCCTCTTAATCTTATGTCTTGAAGTCCTTTAAACTGTTTATGTCTCAGATGTTTATGGACTTGTTTCAGATACTTACAGATGGCTGTAATTGACATGAGCGTCACGGCAACGAGCAGAGCCACAGTCACAGGCTTCATGATCACTGCAAACAGAGGACCACTCGCTCACTGCTCAATTCAAAGTTCTACATGGTGAAAAGAGTACTAAAAAATGTGTCATCAAGAGAAAGTATGTGGCTATTTATGTGCTCAGTTACTAGTACAAGTACTGCTGTGTGTAAAAGTATAGAGTACACAGGGAAAATACTACTCAGAGTTACTTTCTTGCCCAATTTTAGTTACATTTTTTAACTGTCTTTTACACAAAATTCAGCAGTTTAAAGTGGAATTAAGTTGTTTTAAACCTTACTCCACATTTATTCTGCGCTCTAGGCAATCAGAGCAGGCGATGCAGGGCCTTTTTGCGTGCTTGCCGACCCTCCACCAGAAAAGTTTCACAGTGAACCTTTAAACCTAAACAGTGATGGAGTAAAAGAGTTGTCTCACCTGAAGTGGTCTGGATTCTTCTCACAGGTAAAGTTCAGAGTTCCTTCTGTTCAAACCTGTGAAGTGTAGCTCTTTATATATGAAAAAAGTGGACACAAAGGTCAAACCAAAGGTCAAAACTAAGGGAGAAGTTCCAGTTTACTCTTTATGTTTGAAAACGCCTTGGTTAAATGTCATGTCACCTGAGTGTGGACCACATGTTTCTTCTCTCTCTCAAGTAAATTGACTTTATGTGAAAAACAACAGACTATTTCTCAGTGATGTTAAGCCTTTTAAAGGTCATATGGCACATCCATAAAATTGCCTGATATTTCCTTGTAAATGTAAAATTCTGCAATGTGATCTATCTGGTTGAGAACAGAAGCTCAGGCTCTCTATCAGAGGACTGCACTGGACTGAGATGCCTGATGTATTTCCTGGGGTCTGATGTAACTCCTCCAGTTTGGGGGTCACTGCTCCGAGTGCTCCGATGACCACAGGCACCACTGTGGCCTTCACCTTCCAGGCCTTTCACAGCTCTTCTCAGAGCCATTGGTATTTCTGTCATTTCTCATGTACACTTTTCCTTATGTTGCCATCACTTGGTGTGTCATCTTGATGAGTGCATCTGTGCTGTCCTTCAGTCCGGCCCACTTTAACCATTGGTAAAATGATATGAAGAACTCCTACCAACGGCTAGAAAGTTCTAAATATGAATAAAACATTTGAAAATATTCACGACAACATTCCTTTATGCTGAGTCTTTTCTTTTCAGGCAGGGCAGGGCTATTGTTTGTCTTTTGTCATCAGATCCCGATAAAAGAGCAAAACTGAAGCGTCGGCTGTTGTACTCTGTTGGTTTATATCCTGCTTCACAGTATTTACTCAAATCATTAAGACTCATGTGGAGCATGACATTTGACCGAGGAGTTTTCAAACAGATAAGTCTCCATGTAGGACTTATTTAAGTGAACCTTTTATTTTACATTCGACACTGAGGAAAGATCATTCAACAACTGTAGAAAAGGATTCAGTTGTAATCATCTGGACTCTGTTTTAGAAAAGCAGTTTTTCTAAAACAGAGTCCAGATGATTACAACTGAATCTTTTTCTACAATGGAACACTCCTGGACGAATGAGGGATTACACCGACATGTTTATAATTCAAGGACTGCACATTTGACAGTTAAAACAACAACAACAACAACAACAACAACAACAACAACAACAACAACAACAACAACAACAACACACTTAATGGTTGTGATGATTTTTTTTTTCTGTAAATGAATGTTCTTTGCGTAGTCATTATTAAGGTTTCCCATATAAAAGGTGGGTTCCCTTTTAGGGTTAAGAATCTGGACCCAAAAGCAGACACATTCCCAACCAAGCCAAGCTCCTCCAACCTGCTGTGGAAGTCTCTGAGCAACCCCGGATCCAAAATCAGGTCCCAAGAAATCCAGGAACGTTTTTCCAAGCCATACCCCTCCCAGTGAACCAGGTACTGGAACCCGCGCCCCCGGCGGTGAACGTTCAATATCCGAGTGACGGTGAAAGCAGGATGACCGCCAATGACCCGGGTGGGCGGAAGGGGTTCGGCAGGAGGGGACAAGGAATTAGAGAGAACAGGCTTGAGCAGAACACTGGGCGGACTTTAGGCCCAGCTAGAAACTTGACCTTGACGCCGACAGGATCAATAACCTTGTCAATTTCATACGGTCCAACGTACCTTGGAGCAAGTTTCTTACAGTCCACTTGAAGAGGCAAGTCCCGAAAGGAGATCCTCACCAGGTTGTGAGTCAGTGGCTATTGTGAAATAGGGTTGGCCAGAAGAAGAACGGGGTCTGGGGGTCCTCCCCCCAAAATAACTATTTATTAATTTCTTTGACAGGGACAATGCAATCGTACATAGTTACAAAACCAAAGCCTGTAGCCGATGCGATGCATACAAAGTTTATAGCCAGTGCTAATTTGCAACTCCCGTCCCTGGTTGGGCTTTTCTACACTTTTACAGATATAAAAGGCATTAAAAATACATTTCAAATGTATAAATGACTAAATCAGTGGTAAACGCACACGTCTACACAGCTCATCCTTCCTAACTCATACATTTTCACTCATGCACTTTCACAACACTCACAGGTGGGGACAGTTTTGATTTTCCTTCAGCAGCACTTAAGTCTGGAGGTGAACATGTTTACCTCAGAGATGCACTTTATTTCAGTGGGTAATGAATTCCAGAGAATACAGCTCTTATAGGAGAAGGATGATTGTCCAAAAGATGTCCTGCACTGTGGGATTTGACAGTTTTGGTTTGAGGAGCCTCTTGTCACTCTGCTGCTGCTGTTTAGTCTCTGTATAAATGTACAGAGTGGTTCAGGGGCCAAGTTCTTAATACAATATAATAAATCACATATCCAATAAATTGGCAGTGTTGGGTAGCGTTACTTTTTAAAAGTTACACATTGTTACTGCCCTGGAAAATTAACGCGTTACGTTACTGTACTACTTTGAAATAAAAAGTAATGCGTTACAGTACTCGTGCATTACCAATAATTAACATTATTGTATAGCCTATAATGTTTGCCAACAATCCCTTTGCATTGGTGAATACAGTAACATACTCCTTCAAATATCAGCAAAGTAAATGCGTTTGTCTGAGCCTTATTTTTCTCTTAGTTTGACAGATTACCACAACAATACAATGCCATACAATAAGCATGTGTTGGCCTGTCCTCAAGCAATGAAAAACATCACTAAAATATTAGTGGATTAGCAAGAGCATCGATGGACAATAACAGAACGCGCTTGTTTAAACACTGCACTTTATTGGAATCAAACTAGTTGTTACCCTACCTTTACTCCACAGATACAATATAATGGTTAAAACCAAGGAAAAGGAGTTTTTCAAAACGTGCATGTGAAAGTTTATTTCTCTTTGACAAGACTTCCAGTCTCTAGTTGCACAATGCGCATGCTCACAACACACGCTGTGTGTTTGCTGCTCTCTCTACTCTGCGGCTGGGAAACAAACCTGCAGCAAGGAGATGAGAACCAAAACTAACGTGTTACTGATTTGAAAAAGTAACTTGGGGAGCACTAGATTACATGGGTGCACAAAACTAACGTTTTACGTTCCTCTTACTCTTAAAAAGTAATTTGAGTACTCAAATAAATAACCAGCTGACGCGTTACCCCAACTCTGTAAATTGGTGCACTTTTAGGGGTTCTCAGCAAGTCAGCGTAATTGTGGTCACTCTCATAAAGTTCCATTCAAAATATTTTACTCACGGTAATATATAGGCCCAGACTTGTCACGATGAACCAGCTCAGATTATCATGGGTTGCACTTTTTTTTTAAATGCATTGTTTTTACTGTGACATTCATTTGTATCTTTCAAGGCTGAGCAGCTCTTTTAGCTCATTGTTCTACAAAATCTGCTCCATTCACACCTTTTGGTTGTTTATTGGTCCAGTGTAAGCAAATAAAGCAGTCCCTATTTACAGCAGGCTCCTCTACATCAGAACAAGTAGAATATACTTTAACTACAACTTTGTTATAAATTCTGATTCATTTTGAATACGTTTTTTATTGTTTTGGCCACCAGGTGGCCTAAATGTGAGAGAGAACTGAGTAGAATGCATTTGAGTGCTCATTATCTGTTACAAACTAATGATCGCCCTCGCCCTGTCCCCTTCCACTTAATCCGCCATATTAAGTTCCACCTGAAACAAATCGCCCATGAGTGTGCGACTGGCTCAGAAAGCCCTCAGTAGTGGTTGGACCCTCATCCCAGCTCTTGTGCCAAATCAAGGGGCTGATGCATAGGATGAGGGAGTGGACATGGGTTGGGAAAGGGCCCACCTCTTGGAGGCGCCCCTGCATGAAATGTATCGGCTTTTTGTGATTAACTGTCGCTTATCGATGACATCACAGAGAGATTCTGTTTTAGAACACAGCTCTACTTCCTATAATATTTAACTTTTATTTTCTTGACAAACTGCAACTGAAAAACATGAGAACCTGTCATATGCACTTTAAGTAACACATTTGAGTACTGGTTTCGCCGGCCACAAGCGGCACGTTCACCTTTAAGTGGCATAGGTTCATGGTCACTAAACCCACATTTGAACAATAAGTGACACAGACGACACAAATGCATTCCAATTGTATTTATTCACTGCCTCATTAAAAGCCTTCAGTCTTAAACCTGGCAGGAGAGACCTCTGCAGGAGAGACCTCTGCAGTGGATCGTGAGGGGCTCCTTTGGCTGGTCGCCCGCAGTAACCACACTTCAGGTGCAGAGGATCTGAAGGAGGCAGTGGGTGACTCTTTAGGCCTAGTTTCCTGGACCGATAAAAACAAACGAGTTAGAAAGCATTTTATGTAAGATTCCATTTCTAAACTTTGATTGTTTATTATTATGAAAACATCTGTATTTATTGTTTTTTCTGATGCAAGTATCACAGGGTTTAAAGCCTAGGATCATTTGCAGCACAAAAACACATCAGATTTCACTAAATGCAATATTAGATGGGGTTAACAACATTCTAAAGCTATAAATTCAGTGAACATGTCAAGAAGATCAAATACTGTAATTGTAGAGCAACGAGCAGCGTGTTTGGAAAAGTGTTGTGTAAGACTAATTACAACAAACGCACACGACTGTCCTCTGCTTCTTTTAACTCACCTGTCCCATGTTCCTTGAAAACCGCAGTTATCGTGTCGCTCAGGTCCTTTATGAGTTTCTCCTTCCCAGCTGCAGGTGACGGACAACATCATGACAAATCCTACAGAGACCTCAGTACAATCTGGACTGTTAATGCTTTCATGAGCGTTTAACCTTCTTACAACAACGTTTCCATGTCATTATTGTGCTGAAAGTTGTATTCTGGTTGTTTGATGCATGTTTGTAATCCTGTATTGTCTTGCTATTGTGTGCTCAGAAAAGTCCTGTATTCACCTACCCCCTATCTCCACCCACATGGACTTGTTTCTAATTACTAAGCTGTTTTAGACCAATATTGCAGTTCATAATGAACAAAAAAGTAAAATGATGCTCTACTTATGTTATAGTTCAATATTAAGTTGCTGAAAAAGGCATAATAAGTGTCCTTCAAAATAAGATGTCTAAAATGTACAATACAGTGTTTGGAAAAGCGTTGCTTTAGACTAATTAAAACAAATGCTGTGACAGTCATCTGTTTTTCAAACTCACCTTTCGTGTCTGCGACGAGAAGCTCCTTTATAGCTTGTGAAACCTCAGCCGAAAGCTCCTTAGCACCTATATGATAAAAGACATAGCAGAATAGTTTTTTCTACTGACTTAATTGACAATGCTCTAAATTGGCTGAACAACTCATGCACAACACATTTTTACCTATTTTCACATTTACTACTGTTTAAATGTATTCTCAAATCAGCGTCCGCTTACCGGCCACATCATTGGCTGCAGCGTCATCAATAGCGGCTTTCAGTGCAATTACATCTTTCTTAAGTACTTCTAAATGAGGAAAAAAGGAGAAACAGTTTAATATTTTGAGTTTACAGACGGAGATTTCTAATGATTGGTTTTAATTATTAGAATGAAAGAACGTACCGTGTCTGGCATGCTCTGCAGGGGACAGACAACAACAAGAAATCTGTTAGATTCTGTTCATACTTTACATTTTCTATTTGACTAGTTTACTTTGTTTTTACTCTGTTACTGGCAATGTTTTAAATGGCAAAGCAACTGTGAGCGTTGGAAAAGCTTTTTTCCAACTTAATCTGGAGATTAATAACAATAATAATAACAATAATAATAATAATAATAATAATAATGGCGCACTCACTGTTCGTTTTGACTTGGTCCATCTTCTGCTTAATGTTTGCCACTGCTACATGATCAAAAATTATAAAATACAACCTTTTACATTTGAAGTCAAAGCTTGTTAGTATTTTTGGTTATATTGATTACAAGCGTTCTGTTTACACACAAAACATATAAAGCTCTAGAAGTTTAAGAACTCACCCTTTTTAGCATCAGCAGCGCTACCTACAGGTGAGAGACAGCACAATGAAGTGTTGATAATGAGAATCAGAGGCTTCAGCACACACTCTGTTCAAGCTAAATTACCCAACTTTTGTTTTCTTGTAAATATGTAAATGTAAAGTGAATTGTAAAAGCAGCACAGTGAGTCAAAATAAAACTGCTAAGCGCTGTCCGCATCCAACTGTGAAACATTTGATAAACACAAACTTGTAAGAAAGAGGTGTCTGTATCCCACTCTTACGCTTTGGGGGGAGAACTGATTAGCTGTGCAAGGGTGGGCCACCCAGCTTCACTTTTCCACTGGAAAAAAGCTGCTCTAAAGCTGCTCTAAAGCTGTGCTAAAGCTGTGCTAAAGCTGTGCTAAACTAAAGCTGCTAAACTAAAGCTGTGCTAAAGCTGCTGCTAAAGCTGTGCTAAACTAAAGCTGCTAAACTAAAGCTGTGCTAAAGCTGTGCTAAACTAAAGCTGTGCTAAAGCTGTGCTAAACTAAAGATGCTCTAAAGCTGTGCTAAACTAAAGCTGTGCTAAAACTAAAGCTGTGCTAAAGCTGTGCTAAAACTAAAGCTGTGCTAAAGCTGCTCTAAAGCTAAAGCTGCGCTGAAGATGCACTAAAGCTGTGCTTAAGCTAAAGCTAAAGCTGTGCTAAAGCTGCTCTAAAGCTGTGCTAAAACTAAAGCTGTGCTAAAACTAAAGCTGTGCTAAAGCTGTGCTAAAACTAAAGCTGTGCTAAAGCTGCTCTAAAGCTAAAGATGCGCTAAAGCTGTGCTAAAAGTGAAAGCTGCGCTGAAGATGCACTAAAGCTGTGCTTAAGCTAAAGCTAAAGCTGTGCTAAAGCTGCTCTAAAGCTGTGCTAAAACTAAAGCTGTGCTAAAACTAAAGCTGTGCTAAAACTAAAGCTGTGCTAAAGCTGTGCTAAAACTAAAGCTGTGCTAAAGCTGCTCTAAAGCTAAAGATGCGCTAAAGCTGTGCTAAAGTGAAAGCTGCGCTGAAGATGCACTAAAGCTGTGCTTAAGCTAAAGCTAAAGCTGTGCTAAAGCTGCTCTAAAGCTGTGCTAAAAGCTGCTCTAAAGCTGTGCTAAAACTAAAGCTGTGCTAAAGCTGTGCTAAAGCTGGGCTAAAACTAAAGCTGTGCTAAAGCTGCTCTAAAGCTAAAGATGCGCTAAAGCTGTGCTAAAGTGAAAGCTGCGCTGAAGATGCACTAAAGCTGTGCTTAAGCTAAAGCTAAAGCTGTGCTAAAGCTGCTCTAAAGCTGTGCTAAAACTAAAGCTGTGCTAAAACTAAAGCTGTGCTAAAGCTGTGCTAAAACTAAAGCTGTGCTAAAGCTGCTCTAAAGCTAAAGATGCGCTAAAGCTGTGCTAAAGTGAAAGCTGCGCTGAAGATGCACTAAAGCTGTGCTTAAGCTAAAGCAAAGCTGCTCAAAAGCTGTGCTAAAGCTAAAAGCTGTGCTAAAGCTAAAGCTGTGCTAAAGCTAAAGTTGCGCTAGTGCCTTCAAGTTTAGTAATAGACATCTATTTTCAAGTAAGTTCACTGTTTTCTGTTCATTTAAAAAACAGGTCTAGAAACACCCTGGTAACTCATCACCTCCAAAAACATCGCTTTCAAACCCTGACCTTTAGTTACAGTCTTATGACTTTACTCACCGCCAGGAGCGCCATCTAGAGACAAGAAGCATTGATACAATGTTATATTCACATAATAGGTTGCATTTTATGTTCTATAATTTGTTGAAGTTATAGTTGAAGGGCAGGGGCCTGAATAAAGAGTCACAGTTTTGAAAGAAATATCCAAACTCATGATCTACAATTGTTATCATTATTTTTTTTGGAACTGGTTCCACAAACTTGTCCTCTTAATCTTATGTCTTGAAGTCCTTTAAACTGTTTATGTCTCAGATGTTTATGGACTTGTTTCAGATACTTACAGATGGCTGTAATTGACATGAGCGTCACGGCAACGAGCAGAGCCACAGTCACAGGCTTCATGATCACTGCAAACAGAGGACCACTCGCTCACTGCTCAATTCAAAGTTCTACATGGTGAAAAGAGTACTAAAAATGTGTCATCAAGAGAAAGTATGTGGCTATTTATGTGCTCAGTTACTAGTACAAGTACTGCTGTGTGTAAAAGTATAGAGTACACATGGAAAATACTACTCAGAGTTACTTTCTTGCCCAATTTTAGTTAAATTTTTTAACTGTCTTTTACACAAAATTCAGCAGTTTAAAGTGGAATTAAGTTGTTTTAAACCTTACTCCACATTTATTCTGCGCTCTAGGCAATCAGAGCAGGCGATGCAGGCCTTTTTGCGTGCTTGCCGACCCTCCACCAGAAAAGTTTCACAGTGAACCTTTAAACCTAAACAGTGATGAGTTAAAAAAAAAAAAAAAAAAAAAAAAAAAAAAAAAAAAAAAAAAAAAAAAAAAAAAAAAAAAAAAAAAAAAAAAAAAAAAAAAAAAAAAAAAAAAAAAAAAAAAAAAAAAAAAAAAAAAAAAAAAAAAAAAAAAAAAAAAAAAAAAAAAAAAAAAAAAAAAAAAAAAAAAAAAAAAAAAAAAAAAAAAAAAAAAATAAAAAAAAAAAAAAAAAAAAAAAAAAAAAAAAAAAAAAAAAAAAAAAAAAAAAAAAAAAAAAAAAAAAAAAAAAAAAAAAAAAAAAAAAAAAAAAAAAAAAAAAAAAAAAAAAAAAAAAAAAAAAAAAAAAAAAAAAAAAAAAAAAAAAAAAAAAAAAAAAAAAAAAAAAAAAAAAAAAAAAAAAAAAAAAAAAAAAAAACAAAAAAAAAAAAACAAAAAAAAAAAAGAAAAAAAAAAAAAAAAAAAAAAAAAAAAAAAAAATAAAAAAAAAAAAAAAAAAAAAAAAAAATGATTGTCCTGCACCTGAAGTGGTCTGGATTCTTCTCACAGGTAAAGTTCAGAGTTCTTCTGTCTCAAACCTGTAATTGGCAAAAAGTGTAGCTCTTTATTATATGAAAAAAAGTGGACACAAAGTCAAACCAAAGGTCAAACTAAGGGAGAAAGTTCCAGTTGAATGTTAAGCCTTTTAAAGTTTAAGTTTTAAAAGGTCATATGGCACATCCATAAAATAGCCTGATATTTCCTTGTAAATGTAAAATTCTGCAATGTGATCTATCTGGTTGAGAACAGAAGCTCAGGCTCTCTATCAATAATTTTGGAATGAAATCTTATCTGAAGGCGCGGCGCAAGAAACACACCTGTTCGACCATTTATATAAAGCCACGGGCAAAAGGTGAAAAGAGAAATGCTTTGCTCTTCATCCGTTCCATTCTTTCAGACAGTGTTTGTCCTTTGTCATCAGAGCTTTAAAAAAATGAGAAGGCTGAAGCGATGTCCGTTGTTCTTTGTCGGTTTATGTACGGCTCCACATTTACACAGATTGTTTAAACTCAGGCAAGACATGGCATTCAAACAACGAGTTTTCAAACAGAATGAGTCCCTATTTAGGACTCATTATCCAGATTATAATGTATACTTAGTCCTGTGTGACAAAATTAGACCGCTGTGCATGGACTATGAACTGATAAATATAAACGGCAAATTTGAAGGAAAGAGCTGCACGAGCCCGACACGTGTCCATGTGTGAATACTAATCTGGTTAATCCCCAAAAAAAAAACAGATCATAACATTGGATTGCAAAAACATCACGTGTTTGACGAAGTTTGTCTCGATGTTTGTAACATTTATTTGATCCTTTGCAGAGCTCATGAATCCCGTCCCTTTCCAGTTGTGTGTTCTTCTGTTCTTGACATCTGCAGCCAGTTGTGAGTAAGAATATAATATAATTTCTAGTATTAACTAAATCTCAATCATACATTTACAAATTCCATCATGTAAAACAATGGCAATAATAACCTATGAAGATTTACAAATGTCGTCTCTGAATTAATAATAATATATATATATTTTTTTTAATGAAATGCACTGTTTTAAAATAATTATTCTCAACTCTGGGTGACCCACTGTATTTTTGATGTAAGTTTTTATGGCAAACTAATCTATTTTCTCACTAAACCTCCAAGAAACAATTTTAATAACCAATCTTTGTTGACCTCCAGGTTCACAGGCCAGAACCAGTGGGTGAGTTGACTCCATGAAAAGATCGCAAAAAGTTCAGAAGAACAGATGACGCTTTTGTGAGCACTGGAAGCCCTCAGGGGTGCATTTTAAGTCCAATACTTTTCACTCTCTATACATATGTGTTGCTTCCATTATAGTGATCTAATCGTTAAATATATATATTAGTATATTTATTTGCATGCCTTATTTGATATATCTTGATTGTATTATTGGTAATTGTTGTATGAACAAATTCCTAGACTGTGAATCTTGTTCTGACAATGCCAATAAACCGTTTCTGATTCTGAAATATGCTATATTTGGTCATTGGTCTCATCTGTGAAAATGATGAATCGTCTTACAGAGCGGAGGTACAAAAGTTTGTTGAGTGGAGTGAAGAAAACAACCTACTTCTACACACTTCTAAAACATGTGAAAACTGTCTTCTTCCAATCAAAATCGCTGACTCTGAAGTACAAATAGTGAAAGAGTCCAAATTTCTTGGTCTAATGACTTGTGCTGGAGCAAAAACACAAGTAACATTGTGAAGAAGGTCGACAGCATCTTAGAGAATTCACAAAAAACTCTAGGATTTTGCTGAACTTTTATTGCTGCGCCATGGAAAGTCTTCTTGTCGGCTGTATCACTGTGTGGTTCGGTAATAAAACTGTGAACTGTGACCTGCCTGTTCTTGAGGCTCTTTACAAGTGTGGACTATTAAACCATTCGAATCATTAAGGACTTTGATCACGCTCCGGCAGAGCCACGTTTGAACTTCTCCTTTCGGAAAGAAGATATCGTTCTATCAAATGTAAAACCTCTCGTCACGCTAAAAGCTTCTTCCCACAAGCCTGAACTATGCACTTTAACTATTAGGATCTCGCACTTTACTAGGTTTTATTATTATTTTTCTTAAAATCATATTAATTTGATCTTTTTAGCTTGTTTACTTTCACAATGTCAAATATTCCTAGTACTTCTAGTGTTTGTAAGTTAAGTGTGGTCGTTTTTAATGCCTTGTTGTGCGCTCTAAGTATAAATTAATGTTGCACAAAGTAATTAATCAAAAGAAACTTGTATAAACTTGTATAAAAATCTTCTCATTTTCGTGGTCTCCATTTCAAGTTACGACCATTTTATGCCCAAGATGGTGACTAATTTCATAGAAAATACTGGGCCTTCCGGTCCTGTTTTCAACGGTACTTATCTGTTTTTTGCAATTCACATAGAAACCTTGAAATGAGGTGAAGGAGGGCACCACCTCATGACATCAGTAGGTGGAATGGAGGCTTTTCAACCCTTGAAATGGTGACAGCAACAACAAAAATCAAGCGTGTTATTCTTGTCAGTTGAAATGGCAGAAAACACAGCAGGATTTTTAGATCAATGGACATTTTGTTATCCTAGCAATTTTTTATTATTTTTTTGTTCAGTTTCAAAGGGGATTTTACATTTGTGTGGAAAAAAGAAGTGAAAATGATCCTAAATCAGCATTGCTTTGGAACATGCAAATTTCTTGTATTGGATGTAGTCTTCCTATTGACACTGCCCTCACACTAAAGCTCCAGGAACCAACCGAACAGCAGTGAGTGACGAGCAAACTATGATTATATTTTGTCTACTAAAAATATCATTATAATAAAAAAATAATAGTTCTGAACAAAAGACTAGCTTCTATCATAAGCCCTTTGAGTGCCTTGAAAGTGAAAAAACGCTACATAAAAACACAACAATAATAATAATAATAATAATAATAATGATAATAATAATAATAATAATAATAATAATAATAATAATAATAATAATAATAATAATAATAGATAATAATAATAATAATCCTAATAATAATAATAATAATAATAATAATAATAATAATAATAATAATAATAGTGCAGTTTCAACAAACCAAATGATCCGCCTATGTTAAAGCTTATCACATAATTGTCAAAAACATGATTAGTTTAAATAAATTATATAAAAAAGGGGTCAAATAAATGTATTAGACTATATTAGCTTGACATTTCAATGACTGGAATTGTTTGGCTAAACTGTCCCTAAAACAATAAAGCGAAGACTAAAACTACAATAAAACTAGTTGATGACATCACAACATGCAGACTTTTAGCAGTGAGTGTCAGAATTGTTGGGGTGTCTCCTGTAATGAGGAGTCATTGTCCCTGAAAACGTCAGTGTCCATGAAAAAAACAACAACAGATTAACAAAAAATTTAGAAGTCTTGATATTTAGCTTTTAAAAATAAATACATAAATAAAACAAATCAGGTTAATTTAGGTGAAGTTAATTTAAGGTTGATTTAGGTCAAATTAGTTTGAGCCAAAAAATAAATAAAATATCTCCGCTACCAACAAAAAAAATGTGCATGTTGAGGTGCATTTTTTTAATCAAAATGATGCATACCCTCTGTGCCCTTCTAAACGTGTCAGGTCTAAGAATGGCGACTAACTCAACTTTCATCTATTCATATTTCTGCTTTTCTATAAATATTTTTACTTCATTCACTGCCGTAAATTGTCTCCTTCTGCCCCTCTCCGTTTTTATTTTCGGACATCTTCACGTATCACATGGCTGCAATGGAAGTTCTCGTCACTTTTAATTGAGTCGTGGTTTTCTTCTCCTCTCCGGTCCGCTAAAGTCCACCTCACCTGTGTGGGGCGCTACCTGGCAGTGGTTTACCCAATCGTGTACCATGGTTTGAAGAATAAGGGTGGGGTCATGATTCGAAATGTTAGCATTGGTTTTCCCAGTGAGCCCAGAAGACAAATACCTCTGCTTTTTGGTTCAGTCTTCCACGCAGTTTTGTCTTGCAACGCCTGACTCGCTCGCGACAAAATGGCTAAACCAGCGCCATTAGTTGTTAGCCATGTATTGATAATTTCACACATTTTCAAACAATGACAGGTCGTGGTAGCGCTAGTTTCGCTTAAACTGTTAATCATTGTTTCTTTTTCTTGTCGAGAATCTCTCCAGCCTACATATTGTATCGGGATACGGGTCGTCCTCAGGGCTGTGTGCTTTCTCCCCTCCTCTTCTCACTGTACACCAACTACTCCATAAAACTGCCACTGCGAGTTGGAACCATGAACACTTTATAATACCTGTCACTTTAACAACTCATGTCAACAACAAGCCCTGGTAGTTTTGCACGGTTGTTCTGTCCTGTTAAGTGTATGTTTCGTTGACATACTGACACATTTTAAAGTGATGAATGTGTTTCTGATTCTTACGGATCCCTCTGGGCCTGTTGATGTCCATACGCCTAACGCACACCACCACAGCCATGCATTTTCATTTCAAGTAATGTTTTTTTTTTTTACTTATTAGTAACTTAATAAACAACTCCTAATTCAGATATGCAAACTATGGTACACATGAAAAAAGGCAACCGAGGAGAACCGAGTGTCATTTGCGTCATCAATGATCATCCAAATTAATGCAAAACTCCCTAATCCCGCAGTCCCATTTTTCGCCTGCAAACGGCACAGACTGTACACACCATTACTGTTTAAAAGGTAAGAGCGGATTTTCTCTCTGCAAATATGTTTTGGACAAATTGTATGGCCAGTGTTGGAAAGTATGACATTATGATCACACATCTTGAGGGAAGAACGCAGATTCACTGGTCAGTAGGTGAGATATTAAGAACGAGAAAACAACTGACAGTTGATGTGTGAATTTAGAGAAGTCCGAGTTTAGTGCGGTTCCTGTGTGGCGTTCGGTTTGTGGTTAAATACTGGTTAAAACCTACTTTAATCCTGGTTCAGTGCAGTTCCTGTGTGGCGTTCGGTCCGTGGTTAAATCCTGGTTTAGACCTACTTTAATCCTGGTTCAGTGCAGTTCCTGTGTGGCGTTCGGTTTGTGGTTAAATCCTGGTTTAGACCTACTTTAATCCTGGTTCAGTGCAGTTCTTGTAGGGCGTTGCTGGTCTTCAATGATCAGTCGTCAGTCAGAGGTCCAGGCAGAGGGAGTCAGGGCTTGTTTCATGTAATTCTAGCTCAAATTACAGAAATAAAATCCAAGGAATGCTAAATCCATGTGTTTGTGAGGCACATGGTCTTATATTATTTGATCTTTTTTTGCATTTTAGCTTCTCAAATGGATATCTACTCTACCTCCAATTCTTCTCTGAATTCGTGGGATGTCTTCTGCTCATTTTTAGGCCCAAGAAGGTTCATGTTTGTGGCCTTGTTGGTTTTCTACATTCTACTCGCTCCTCTTTTTGGCTTCTTCCTCTACATCGGCTGCTCGAAATGGAGCAAGCAACGCTCTGGTTCTTCAAAAGTCAACTTTGCTAACGCTGATGTCGTGACCCTCAACATGGCCGCAGTGGAGAGCATGAATATATTTGGTATTTGTTTAATGCTGCATATCCGTGCGCACACATGGTGGGTCATCGCGGGTCATTTTCTGTACTTGAATGCCTCGTACTTACAGTCTTCATTCCACTGTCTAGTTTGTCTGGAGCGCTACATGGCTGTGGTTCATCCAGTCCCATACCTACGTTTAAAGAACAAAAAAGGAGTAGCTAACGTTGCTATTGTTTTTGTCTGGATTTTCAGCAGCGGAGGAACGACCCTGGGGATTTTCTCCGCTGAGCTTTTGAAAATTATTATAGCTATACTGCACAACGTCTTATCACTAATTATCATTTTTTACTGTAGCATCTCCGTACTCTCTGCCCTGATGCGTCCAGCACCAGGGGATAGAGGCGCGGACCGGAAGCGAGTCGACCCGTCAAAGCGCGCCGCATTCGACACCGTGGTGACCATACTGGGAGCGCTTCTGTTACGGTTCGTCCCTGTATTGGTGTTTTACATGAGCACGGTTTTGCAGCTGAGCAAGGCGGAGCTTTGCGCGGTGACTACTCTGGCCGTGTGGTGTAAGATGCCCAGCAGTCTGGTGCTGCCGCTGTTGTTTCTGCGCAAAGCTGGGAAACTCCCACGCTGCAAGTGCTTGTAAAGTGCAAGAGTAGAACTTAAAAAAAAACAAAAAAACATGATCTTTTCTGTTTCTTGGGGAATTATAACCCTTGCTCTAAGTATGACTGTGCAAAATGTAGTCTATTTCTAAGCTGTCGTGGGACACAAAGAGCAAGCCGTTTATACTGGATAATACAACTAGTCAAAGTGAATGTACAAAAGCCGTTTGTAAATCCCGATATAGCTGCGCTTGACTGCTCTGCGGGACGTTAGTGGACAACAACGAACACCTTTCACGCAACATTTCTAAGCGACCCGTTTTGAGTGCTTTACGCTTCCCTGTGGAAACAACATGGCTCCGACCAGCTACGATTATATTTATATTTATTTATGTGTGACGTGCAACGACGCGACTACATATGGACTTCCTCAATTGTAGTTCCCAGGTTTACATGCATTTTGAAAAATCTGAATTGGATTAAGTCGGTTATCCAATTTGTAAACGATTTTGTGAACGATAACGATCAGGACCCGGGGACCGAAGGGGACCTGAGGACACGGGAACCAGGCAGGGGGGGACACACTTATATAGGAGGTCAAAGGGCGAATGTGCATTGCCTTTGCGTTGACTGTGCCACGATCATCAATCACCTTGTGTCCAGACAGCATTAATTACTTACGATACATTAAAACAGTTGGATAATATATATATATAATCAAGATGTCTGTCCCAAGTTCTTTAGTTTGCTGACAGGTTTTTAATTTTTTCTAATTTTGACTCTATTTGGTGTATTTATACCCCTGTTGTACATAGAAATGATAGTTTTACGCCAATCGAGCAGGTATTTGTGGACAAAAACGTTGAAAAAGCTGTAAAAAATGACAGGAAGTGACATCACACTTGGGACATTCCAGTCAAAGTTTATGCAGCATTTTTGACACGCTAAACATTAATTCAACAAAATGAAGTCGCTCTCATATATTTTCATTTGTCAAATAAAAACAATGGTGACATTAGATGAGTTTTTGCCCACTGTTTTCTGGGTAATTTCCTCGTGTGATGTCATCAATTACAAACAGGAAGTGCAGTTATAAACCTAAAAAATGTGCTTTCTGGGACAACATTTACATCATTTTTTTTTTTTTTAGCAAAAGCAGAATATATATTTATCGTAACTGCATTTTAGTTCAGTGAGTCGTCCGACCTGTAGGGGGCACTTTAAGCTCGTCACTTTGGGAATCGTTTGTTGCCGGCTTGGTGATTGCTTCCATGGCGATTTCTAGGTTTTATGCCATTTGGAAGAGCATTATTGGATAAACAACAATATCTCCGGAAGGTTTTGGACCCTCCACCTAAAAACATACATAGTGCACTTTTAAATCTGTTTGTTTTTTCTATATATACAGCATCCGTGTAGCCTTGGGAAATCTTGTGCGCTGTAACATTTCTATGGTGAATGATATTGTACTTAATTCTGTGACTATAAATGACCTATCTGTATCTACCATCTGTTATTGTTCATTGTAAATAGCTTGAAGTAATTTGAACCACGCAAACCTCTGCGGTTCACAGTGAGAAGCACGTGTCAGCGGTCGGACGGACAATTGCGTCACAGAAAAGAACTCACTGAACTCGGAAAGAGCATCAGCAGCATCTGTCCATCGTTCGAAGTCTTTTCTTTGTGTCGTGCGCGTTCAGACTATGCAAACTGCAGACGGTATACGTGAAAACCTGCTGGCTAAACGTCAAAAAGTACCCGGATTTGCTGCGTATGAATGAAGTGATTTTGTCTGGAGCTCGCGTGTTTGTTCCACGCATCGGCTGTTTGACGTTGAGACAAAACAACCAGCAACAACCAGAGGCAAAGCAACGGGAAAATCCAAAAAACAAAAGACGGTCAGGTTGGTTTTTATTTCTCTAATATATTTATTACAAAGAGGGATTTTTTCCCCAGCATTTTTTTTTGCTGGTTTGGGTTTGTTTTTTTTAGTTGCTGTTGAGCAGGTCCATCACAGTCCACATTCATTCTTGGACTGGACTTGGACATGTGTCTGCACGGGTCAGAGCCGGGATCAAACCAACAATCTGCTGGCCTGAATGTCCCCAGTATGTCCATGTAAGGAGTGTTGTCAAACAGCAAACAGCTTTAATTTGGGCCCCACCAAACACTTGTGTGTGTTGGTTTCTATTTTTGCCTGAGTCATTTCAACATTGAAACTACATTAATAAACAACTTGTTCTTCAGATTGGCTCAAATGGCAAACTTGTCTTTGGATGTTGAGTTTGATGGATGTCTCTCATCCTTTTCGGCTCGGTACATCTTCACTTCCTGGTCCCTGATGTACCTCCTTTTCCTGCCTGTTTTCCTGTTCGTCCTCTACATCAGCTTCAACAAATGGACGACCTCTCGGTCCTCTGCGTCAGGAGGCCTCAGTCACTCTGATGTCTTCACCCTCAATATGGTTTCCATGGAGATGACCAGCGTTGTCGGGTCATTTGTTTCTTTATATGGCCTCTATAGATGGAACAAGCTGGCCCTAAAGATCGGCGGAAACACAGTCCTCAGCACCATGACTGGACAGTTGCTGTTCCACAGTCTCACCTGTGTGGAGCGCTACCTGGCCGTGGTTCACCCTGTCACCTACATGAGGCTGAGGCGAGGGGGCGGGGTCATCTTCAGAAACATCAGCATCACTTTTGTCTGGGTCTTTAGTGTGGTTTACAGTTTAATGGTGAGTAATATCTATAAGGAAGTCCTTTATGCTGTTTCACACCTCACATTGGCCCTCATACCATCACTTTTAGTCACTTATTGCAGCGTTTATGTTCTCTATGTTCTGATTCGTCCAAAGCCTGGCGAGAAGGTTGGGCAGGGAAAGCACATTGACCAATCAAAGCGCTCCACTGTTTACACCATAGTGGCCATACTGGGAGCTCTCCTGCTCAGGCTCACAGTTCAAGGACTGAACAGTTGCGTTCATGTTCTGCTTTTGGGGAGAGTTGATGGTTGTGTGATGACCAGTGTGTCTCTTTGGGCTGCTCTGCCCAGCAGTCTGGTGTTACCGCTGCTGTTTCTGCACAGGGCTAACAAGCTTACACGGCAAATAAATATAGCTTAGTTTTAAAAGAGTCTGATCATATTGTGTGGGAAAGTTAGTGGCAATATTTTTTACTTTCATATACATACTTTCTATGTTTCATATGCTTAAGTTGTCAGAATTGTTTGCATTGATGTGGAGATGCATCCAGCACTTGGCAAAAACTGCTAACATTATTTTTGTATATTGGGTTTAATAGCACCTAGTCTTCCTGCAGACACATTACTTAGTCTGCAAAAAAAAAAAAAAGCAATACATTTAAAATACCAATGAAGTAGGGAGGGGAAACTTTACTTATGTGTATCATGTGTGAAGCTTTTATTGTGAATTACAACCAGATGAAGTGCCAGTGGTGCAAGCAAGCGCTAAGAAACTACACACAACTCCAGCTATGTTTTGGATGAAGAAACAGCATTAATAATACAAATAATAACAATTATTGCTTTTATAAGAGATTATAATTTCAGTTTTCTCTATTAACAACCACATTTTGTAAGTTGTTTGTTACAATTACTGCTTTGACATGTACTTTCTATAACTATAAAAGCTTTGGTGCCAGAATAATGATGTTGTAAATGTGAATTTGCAGCTTTTCTCTTTTCTGAAACAGGAATAATAAACCATATTTGCCTAAAGTCACTGAAGTGTTTTTTGATTGAAATGAAACATGGAAAACCCCCACTGTCCGGCTTCATCAGAGCGAGCAGCAGCCGAGATCTGGAGGATTATGCTCACACCAATAAGGTTTGCCCCTCAAATGAACATTAAACACTAATGTATGTGAAGATTTGCCACTCGATACTTGGGCCATCTTTGAAACGATCAGAGCAGGACTTTCAATCAAAGTTCTCCAGGGCATTGACGGCGATCGAACGCAAGAACACTCCGTCGCACATGTTCAGCTTCAGCCTCAGTGTCGATTCTCCTGCTCTGATTGACCTCGCGACATTTTGGCCCCCATAAAGTAAAAAGGTCCTGTTCAACGTTCAGTGCAATAGGCCTACAGGAAAAGTCATTAAAATATTATGTAACGGCCAACAATTCTGGGACTATATTCAAATGATGCTGCACCTGTGGCCTTGAGTATTGGACTGAATTTGCCTAAAGTCATTTTAGTCTTTGGTTTGAAGTGAAGCATGCAAAACCTGGAACCTGAAACCATCGGAGAGCCTCTGATACGCTTTGGAAACTGTGTGTATGTTGAAAAATCATTTGGCTTAAGTTTATGCCATACCCATTTGTTCAAGCGCAAACTCATTTTAAATCGGAAACGCTTTCCCAATCTGTGGTGAAAGTACCCTCAGTGATACGCACAATGATTCAGCGGCTATGCAAAGATTAGATTAGATTAGATTCGACTTTATTGTCATTACACATGTACAAGTACAAAGCAACGAAATGCAGTTTAGCATCCAACCAGAGTGCAATAATAGTAAGTACAATATACAGATAATAATAAATTGGTGATAGCTAAAATAAGGAGCTGTAGTATATTGTACAAATATACAGATAGATGATTGAGGTAAAGTGCATATTATATATATTGTGCATTAACTGTATGTAGACTATAAACAGGGACTATAGACATAAATTACAAAAGCAAATGGGCATATGTGATAAGTTAAGTAGTACAGACTGAGTGAACATTAATAATGCATAATAATAAACAGTAGCTGCCAATGTTACTAGACTAGTGCAAAGTACAGTACGGTTTTCAGTGCAACCAGAATCCAAAGTGTTTGAGTGCAGGAAGGTCCAGTAGTGCTGGTGTACCCTCTTGGACAGTGGGGGAGAGAGTCGTGGACGAATAGAACGTTTTATTTGGATCTACCAGGTTAGTCTAAATGTATTAATGTTAAAACACTTAAGATGGCGAATGAGGAGTACATCGACTTGTATATTTTGCTATATGTTTTAAGTGAAGGAATTGCATGTATTCTACTTGTGACTCCAGCAGAGGGCAGCACAGTATAATATAGTCTTTTAGTTCGAAACAATTATTATTTATTTATTGATTATTTATCTATTTATTTATGTATTTTTATTTTTATTTAAATTATTTATGTATTTATGTATTTTATGTTATTTATTTATTTATTTATTTATTTATTTATTATTCATTCATTCATTTTCTACCGCTTGTTCCCGTTAGGGGTCGCGGGTGACTGGAGCCTATCCCAGTGCCTTTGGGCCTTAGGCGGGGTACACCCTGGACAGTGGCCAACTCGTCGCAGGGTTAATAACTTAAATGTAATTTTTAAAAAAATTATTATTACTATTTTTTAATTTTTTTTATTAATTTGTTTTTATAACTAAAAGACTCTGTTGGCTAGTTTTTATTATTTATTATTTATTATTATTATTATTATCGTTTGGCTGACAGTCGTTGTGGGGGCGGAGCTTGCCGTCTCCCATGGCAGCACGCTCCCGGAGCACGCTGCGGTGATTGACAGCGGCTCAAAGCGGTTCAGAGGTTGAAAGCGCGTCTTTAGTTTTTCCCAAGACGGAAAACTGCGTCAACGACACCGCAAACGACGAGACTAAACGCGACCAAAGCGCCAGAGCTCATGTCGAAGGCTTGAGCTGTGCTTTGAAAACGAACTGAGGCGAGAAGAAAGCGGACGCACACTTGTCCAAAGGTAAGAAGATAATAACGAGAGGAGGTCGTGGAGTGACGCTAAGCTCGCGCAGCAACGCACTAATAACAACGTGATTGACGTTTGACCACGTTTTAGTGTTTTAAATGTGATTTCGATTAAGTTTGACGGACAGAATGCACAAATAGCTATACAGCGTTATTTTTTTGCTTTTATAAATGAATGAAATGCACCTAACGTTGACTTTATGAACACTCAAGAAAACAATCACGTCAGTTGGATTGAGGAATATGTCTTTAACAACAATTTGAGACAATATTTGAAGTTCTAAATCTTACAAAAACCAGTGCATTATGAGCAAAAAACAAAACAAAAAACAAAACATAAAACCTTGGTCAATTACATTAGGGATTAGGCAATAATCTGGTCCTGAACAATAAAAGACGAATCCTATTTAAAATCCTGCAGTTTGATGTTAATGGGTCGCTCAAATTAGAGCTGAAATGATAAGATTAGAGAATTAACGACACAAATGCTTTACCTTATTGTTCAGATCTTTCTCCTTTCTTTTCCTCTTTTCCCTCTTTTTCTTTCTCTTTTTTTCCTCTTTCCTTCTTTCCTTTCCCCCCCTCTTACTCTCTCTTTTCCTCTTTCTTTTTATTTTTTCCCTATTTTTTCCCTATTTTTTTCCCTATTTTTCCCCTCTGTCAATTCATTTTCTTCTTTTCCCCCCTATTTATTTTCCTCTTTCATTCTTACTTTCTTTCTTTTCAAACAAGCTCTTAATTTACATCAAAACACATTATTATATTACTGAAGTGCAACATCATGAATTCATTATTTGCTCAATGAATTCATCCTGTAGTTGCTTTTGTCGCGTTTAGCCCACAAATGTAACTCAGATGTGGCCCCCGAGGGAAAACTCCAACTGTGTCAATATTTCAACCCACGATAAGTAAGTCAGTGATTGTACCTCGTCGTGCCCTTGGGCATCACACATATGCCGTAGCGCTGCAGTGCATTGTTATTGTGCCGGAGCTGGAAGGAAGCGGGTCAGACGTGGTTTTAATCTCAGTGATGGCATGTGACCTGGAGCTCTGGATTAAACATCAGATTAAACTCAAACATGCGGTGAACCAAAGTGCCCCCCGAACAGCCCCGGACAGACACTGCCGCTCACGGGGACGCGAAAACGGACAGCGACGGGCGCGATTTTGCCCCCTTGTTTGGTCATAGTTTGTCCGACGCCGTGTCAATAGATGTAAAATTAGAATATCAAGTATACATCTGTAATTAAAACGATTAAATGACTTCTAAATTAGACAGAAGCGTGTATAAACTTCTAAACAGTGGTATAAAGTGATCATTCGGGAACATTTCCAGGCACATACTAGCACAATTCTGATGCATTGTTAAAATATTTGTGACGCAAATGTCCAAGCATTTACACTTTGATTAAAATTTAAAATAATTTGAGCCAAAATAACAAGACTGAAACTTTATTTTTATATATATTTTTTTTATATTTTAGAATGGAATAAAACCTTTTTTTTGTACCTTAAAATGTTCCGCGGAAGGATTGTTTGCCAATTCAGACACAAGATGAAGACGGCACATGCACAGAGAGACAGGTGTTGAATTTAGTTTGGATTTGAACTGTTTATGAGCGAAAAAACAAACTAAACAACAACGAGCATCAATCAGAGGAAACTGCGCTCAAATCCAGCAGTCCGTTTGCCGGATTAAACTCCAGATGTGGGCCGTGGATTAGCGAAGGTCTGCGACGAGTCCACAGCCGCGTCGGAGCTCGCGGTGACGTACGTTACTCCACTAAAACCCCGGACCGTCCCGGAGCGTGAAAGGTCGGGCGTGGCTCCGAGGCGTTTCCCCCCGGTGGGTGTTGCCGCTGACGGAGACGCGGGACTTCCTTCCTGCCGCTTCCCAACGTCGCACAATGTACAACCAAAAATAGAAACCTCGAGGACGGTTTTACGGGTTTATTTTTTTAACTCAAATGTTAAATTCGACTGTCACAGAGTCAAACCGACACCACAGAAAACAGACTCCTCCCAGAATAATGTCCCAAAATGTGTCAAATCACTGTCATGTTTTTATTTTAAAACATCAGACAAACTTCCACCAATGAATAAACATTTTATCAGTAATAATGACTTAGTATGTCGCATAAAAAGATAAGAGAACCTTTATTTGGCCCACAGTGGGGAAATTCAGTATTGCAACACAGATTCGGCAATGAAACACTAAATACTAATAAAACTAATACTAAAAACTTCCTTAAATCTGTATAGATATATTTAAATCTATTACAAATGTAAAATGTAAATAAATACATGTATTCTCTGTCTAGAAGCCTTTAGTCTCCATAAATCAACCTTTTTGGGGTTGATAATGTTTGAAAAGTTTGTATGTACAATAGAAATACTCTTTTGACTAGTTGACTAGTTGAAAAATGTATAACTGACTAGTCACCTGCTAAAATAATAGTTAATAACTGCCCTGCTCCTCAATAAATGCTGCTTTTTCTAATTTTCTCTCTTTTGGTGAGTGTTTCTGCTGCATTTGAAACATGACTAATGTTTCAAACGTTCAGGTGGTCCTCATGGGGGGATGTCCCTTAGAAGAGGACGCGCTGTGAACTATAACGCTCTAAAGATTCATGTTCTTTCCACGTCCGCTGGAGCAGGCCTGGCGCCGATGGCTGCGCCCCCCCAGAACCGGCGCCTCGTCCTGGGCTGAGAGAGCGGCACATCCCCCCATGAGGACCGCCGTGCTCTAGTCCTCCCGCTCTTGTCTCTCTCATTTCGTCAGTCAAAATGATGGCGTCGGCGGGCGGGGTCGGGGGCCATCGGAGAAAGTCCCTGACGCTGAGGGGAGTCGATCCCGAGACCTGCATGATCGTCTTCAAGAACCACTGGGCACAGGTGGGCTTGATTTAGACTGTCCACAATCACTAATTTAATACAATGCTGGGTTACTACAGGTGAATATTTGTCTCCGAATACTTATGATGCATCGTTTTTATTTTGTATTTGTATGTGTTTGTAATATCGGCCTTTAAACGAGTTCTTGAGTAACTTTGCTTTAGCCTCTCATGTCTTAAAATATTGCTTATATTGCTTAAAATATCACTTTCTAAAATATCACTTTATCAAAATTGGTGTTAGCACGCCATCTATTGGCATTAGAGGGAATTACCATGGAGGAATAAACAAAAGCTCGCTTTCCCCCGACATGCAGTTGTAATGAGCGTGATTTGACGGCGGAAATGCTCTGATAGTTTGGTGATGATTTATGAACCTCCAAATCTCCGCCAGTGACGTCACATGAAGGGTTTTCTGAGACGACCTCATTCATGAAGTGTGAATGAAGCCAAATGGAACTCCTGGTTTGCTTTTGATGAGGGAACAATCTCTGTACACATCTTTGACAGCTCAAAGCTATTTAAACTCTCCCAAACACGTCCGAAACAAAACTATAGGGAATGTTTTGCATGAAGTCGATGGTTGAATGTTGTGCAGGTGGTGAAGATCCTGGAGAAGCACGAGCAGAGCCGCCACAGCTCCGGCGCGCTGGGCTTCCTGTCAGGTCACGTGACCAGCGGCGGCTCGGCGCGTGTGGGTGCGATTCCCGCCGACGAGGCCAGCGCCGTCCAGAACTACGTGGAACACATGCTGTTCCTGCTCATGGAGGAAGAGGCCGGGCAAGGTGACTGTTCTGCTGGAGCATTTGACTATTACAGTCTTTTCAGTTTTTATTAAATGTTTGTTATTAGTTATTCACACGCAACACATATATTTCTGTCTGTCAATTTAACTAATTATTTTATATTGTTTTTTAGGGTTAGCAACAAACTAGCAAGTCTTCCTCTTAAAGAATGCATTTGAATTATATGCAAGAAATAAGCAACATAATCTAGAATATTCTCTTTTAAAATCGAATGCTCTTTTGATTATAAATATAAATGTAAATAATGCCTAGAATCTCTCCATTGTTGTGTGGCTGCAACTAATTATTATTTCATTATTATTATTATCATTATTATTATTATTATTATTATTATTATTATTATTATTATTATTATTATTATTATTATTATTATTATTATTAAGTCAGTGATTTTTTTTTTTCATTTAGTCCCACTCAAACTGTTATTTCTTTTGTACAATGAGACATATGGTAGAAATGTGGTGACTGAAGGCTTCTACATAGAGAATTGTGTTTATTTGTTTGTTTGTTTGTTTACCTGTATGTGTCACGTGACTTTTGCAAAACAGAACAGGAACAACTCAAATCGGCAATTTCTGATCATTGCAAAAGAGAGAACCACATTCTGGACTGGGATGGAGGGTAAAGGAGGCAATTGAAATACAAAAACGAGCTCGTGCCAGGACCATGAACCGAGACGGGGGGGCCTTTTTACTGTCACACACCTGGCATACTGAACTGAAGTAGCCGGGCTCCAGATGGCGCTGTCGTCCTGCGTTTACTGATATGAAGACCGCGCCAAAGCCTGTGCAAATGAACCGACGAGACACGTGACTGCAGCATCACGTGACACGCTGGAGAAGGTCGCGAGCGAGCAGTGGCAGCTCGCTCTGGTCGGTAGCGCCATCACATGTCCGCCCCTCTGCCTCCTTGCCTCCTGCAGGTGGCGCTATGGGTCCGATCCTGGAGTTGGTGGTGCTGGAGGGCGTGCTGGAGAGGCTCTTCCTGTGGAGCCTGAGGAGACAGTTCACCGAGGACATGAAACTGGAGCAGCTCCGCATGTACCAGATGCTCCTGTCCCGGGCCCGGCAGCCGCTGCTCCACCACAAGCCTGTGCTGAGGCCGCTCATGATGCTGCTGGCCTCCTGCGCCGGCGCCGGGACAGGTCAGACACGCACGCACACGGCATGCGCGAGCCTGGCGGGACATCAGTCAGTCAGTGTTCATTTACGACAACAGTATGGGGGGGCGAGTAAAGCTTTAAAAAGGATAATCATGATATATATTTCAGACCCTTTGCAATTCTATGTCATCAGAAGGTGCAAAAATACAAAATGGAAGCATCAAATGAAGTCGACCAGCACACATTTTCAAAGATGAATTGGCATCAGATCAACATGCTAATTGTTTTATAAGCTACGATGCTTTTTTCTTACAAAGGATGGAAAAAAATACTGTTTTCTAGCCTGAAAATGTTATTTAAACTTCACAAAACGTATAGTGTATGTCATATATCTGTTGATAAAATGAAAAACTACAACATTTCTGTGAGTATTTTTCCAATAAAACATAAAAATCAGCATTGTGCCTATAGTGTCTATAATAAACTCCTTTTAAATAAACAAATGATGTAAAATACAACAGTAAAAGTGTTTAAACCAGGCTCTGACATCACTCGCATGCATCCGTTTTCATTTGCTTGATTTGTCATATTCTGTGATATTCTGAGGTTAATCCCAGTTTCTCACATTATGTTCCACTTCATTTTTGCCTCCATTCTGTCATCTAGAATGTTCTGGTTTACAAACTGTTAAACGGTCTGTAAATGACATAAATGTGCTCCAAAAAAGTCAACATAAATATAATTCATAAAACGCAGAAAAATGAACACAATACGGATTTTATATATATTTTTTATTGGTTTTAATGATCAGAAATTATTGTATATATATTTTTTCTCTCAGTAATTGTATTTCCTCCTATTTTATTATGAGCTTTCAACAAGCCTATGAAGTCTTTTTAATTATGTCAAGATTATCCGGTTGATAAATAATATTGATAAATCTGGTCACAATATAATCATGAGAACTAAAAATAATAATAATAATTGTGTTATTTTTAGAGGGCAAAAAGTTATTTGAATTCAACATATACTTTAAAATAGAAAACTTCAATGTAAATCGGTGTTTGTGTCAAAAAGCCAATCGCAAATATGTCACAATGTCAAATTTGAGTGTTACAATTATTGTGTGGAAAAGATCATTTAAAAAAACAGTGAAATCTCTCATTTTCTTTCATTCTAACACTTTACTATTCCTCAAGTTTGTGACCAGCTTTATTTATGACAAAATAAAGACAAAATGGTGTCATTTAGATGTATTTTTGGACTATATATTGAATTAAAAATACAAAATGTTGCTCCTAAAATTGTAATTATTATCATTTCTTCACCTCTCACGGTTCTATTGTGACCTGAATTGATTCACCTCATAATCTTGACATCTCAAATCATGAATAATCCCAAAATTGTGATGTTTCTTCTCACAATAATATCACTCATTTGAAAACGTCCCATGAGAAAATCCGCTTTAGGGACACAGAAATCCGCGTCGCGCTCGGTGGTGAGACTCTGGGACATTTGTGGGTGGATTGTTAGCGGCGCGCTCCTCTGTCCGCAGACGCCGGGGCAGCGGTGGAGTCCGAGCTGGTGCTGCTGCTGCACCAGCTCTGCGCGGCCCTGGTGAAGGACCCGTCGGTGCTGGAGCTGTTCTTCCACACCAGCGAGGACCAGGGCGCCGCCAACTTCCTGCTCTTCTCCCTGCTCATACCGTACACCCACAGGTAGGGGGCGCTTTCGGGACGGCGCCGGGGGAACGAATTTTTCCGACGAAGAATTGTGTTTGCGATTAGATGTTTTAGAGCTCGTATTTAAGCGCGAATGGACAAAAAAAAAAGACCTAAGAATGAACTTATGAACTGACGAACTGTATGTATTTCTGAGCGTGTTCGAAATGTACAGTCGGTGGCAGATTTTACGCAGAATTAGACAGGATGTTTTGTGGTTTTTTGGAGGTAAACTATGGCAGATTTCGATCCGATTGCGATTATTCTTGCAGCTTGATTGAGTGGGAAGAAGTGTAAACGCCTTGAATCCCACCCTTTTCCCCCTCATTAAACTACAATCGATGACATCCAGTCTAACGTTCTCTGGATTCACCGTGATTTACATACTTTACCGTGGTGTGAGTTGTCTTTGAAACACACATTTCAGAACAGAATGTGACAACAATGAACTGCATCCCGTGTTGCCGCAGTTGGAAGCGTCGCTCACTGTAACGGGACAGAATTTCAAGCCTTTACGTTTGTATTTTTGAATTGATTTTATTGACGTATTTAATTTCATTCATAACATCTAAAATACATCATCATCATCGACATACAGTTACACAAAGAGAAGAGCACTCTCATGTCATCTGGCCCCTTTTCAACCTACAATAAACACATTACATTACAATAAACATTTGCTATAAAATCACGTACAAAATTACACCGCAAACAGATCTAAATACCTTTAAATTGGCTAATATTTAGACACAGCTTCAGCCAAAATGCCATAATTTATTAGTCAAACTGTGTAAAAATAACATAAAATAGAACATAAAAATAAGACAAAATCAAGATTAAATTAATACAACTGATAATAAGGAAAATGATTGACGTTTTCATGTTAAATAGTTAAATCTCTGTTAAACGGCGCGCTTTGCTGTAAATGCTAATGATAAACATTCCGTTATCGCGTGGAATGCTGACACTTCTGTGGTATATATCGTGCAGCCCTACAAAATATTAGTCGTTTCTTTCATATTAGCATGTGGCCTCGTTCTCAATCTGGATCAATCATTCTAAAACTGATCATGAACAGTAATATTTTTTGAACGAGCATCTACAGTCGCTCCAGTAGTCGCAGAAGCAGAATATCCGTTGTTCTTTCAGCTCCTTTTGTTTGTCTTGTTTCTTTCATTCATCCGCATTGTCCTGCCTAAGGCTCTATGTAGTCTTTTGACAGTCGTTGGACTTTTTCTTTTATTTATTCCATTTTGTCCACCATCTTCTTAAAGCAAACTCTCGAGCTGCTTGATCTGCTGTACATAAAAATAAAGCTGTAACCGTCTTATTTCCTCTCAAATCAATCATTCTGGGAAGCATCAGGCTCAGTTTGTACTCCAGACCATCACGTAAAAAATTACCCTAAAATAAAATAAAAAATGAATAGGACTTTTATATATATATATATATATGGATCCCGCCTGGACAGTTTTGCTTTATTACAAGTCCCTAAACCTCATTTTTAGTGAATTTACCGTCAGCTTTTAAAAGAGAATAGTCAAAAAATCCAGGAACAGCTCCAGTTTGAAATGTGGGTAGTTTTTTCAGGCGTTTTGGGAAAAATAGGCCCAAAGCATGAGGGGTTAACGTGGGTTGTACTGTACGTGTAGTGTATAGTGGAGGACTGTCTGAAGAATATCCGAATACTATGCGCTACTACAACAAATACAACTGTGTGACTGAGCTGAACGTGTCTCTGTCAGACAGGGCTTGGTGGGGCAGCAGGCTCGGGACGCCCTGCTGCTGATCATGTCCCTGTCGGCCTCAGATCTGCGCGTGGCCCGGCACATCGCAGAAAACACCTACTTCTGTCCCGTAAGTTACACACGGCAACACGGACGCTAACATTTCCCTGCTACGCTACGAGTTTAGCAGTAAATAGTGGCTTTAAAACTGGCATTAAAAAGGGATTTTGTTTATTATTATGTTATTTAACAGGGACAATGTACATTTCTGTAAATTACTAGCGTTACGTATACTATATTGTTCACTAGTTTTACCATATTGTCCAAGAGAGTGGGGTAACCGTTATAAAAAAAAAAGCTATATACATAATACATGGGGTGGGCTACATGGACAACGCACCTCACCTTTTGAACATTCTAAATGAGTAAAACTGAAAGATATTGGGAACATAGTGACTTTTCAACAAATTCTATTCAAGGCAAAACATTACAATCTACCCGACAATATCCCAAAACAAATTCTCAAAAGGGGAGTAGAGTATAATTTATTAGGATTGTGTAATTTTAAAGTTATAACGAAAAAAAAAAGGGAAAAAAAGTTAATTTTCATCCCACTCTATTATGCGCTAAATTACACATTATTATCATTATTTTATTTTATTTTATTCTTATTTTATTCTTATTTTATTCTTATTTTATTGTATTGTATTTTATTGTATTTTATTTTATTCTATTTTGTTATTATCATTATTATTATCATTATTATTATTAATGCTAATAATGGTGATCATTGTATATATATTTTTTTCTTGCTATATGCTTGAAATAAAAATAAATTAATACAAATAAATAAATGCTAGAACATATCACTCTATGTCACCCTAAAAAACAATGCATCAATACATACGTTTAGAGTTCTTTGGTTTTAGTCATTTACGTGTGTGTTTGTTTATTCATTTGGTTGTACATAGTTGTGGTCCACTGGGGTCCGTCTGTTTCGGAGGATCCTAATCTCATTACAGTCGTTATTGTCTTTATGAGAGATTATGTAGCGAGCGCTGATGTCACGGCGCTCCTGTGGGAACGTCTGTGTGTGTGTGAGGGCTGCGGCCACAACAAAGCTGCTGGAGTTTAACCCACTGTGACAAAACAACAGTTGTGTGTCATGGAGTAGCCACTTTCAACACTACAGCTACTGCGCATCAATTGGCCGGACTGTTCCACCTTCATTAAGCATTTAATTTATTTCAGTACAGGTGTTTTTTACGCTTATTTTTTTTTTTTACTTATCCTGAGTTCTCTATGGTCCAGCCCTGCTTTTTTTTCTTCTTTTTTTTCTGGCTTTTTTTTTTTCTTGAATTTGTTTCTTTCATATTTTATTATTATTATTATTATTATTATTATTATTATTATTATTATTATCATTAATCATATTATTATTACTATTATTATTATTATTATTATTATTATTATTTATACTATTATTATATATTGTTATTATTATTATTGTGTTGCTATTATTATTATTACTATTATTATATTGTTATTATTATTATTATTATTTATATTATTATTATTATATTATTATATATATTATTATTATTATTATTACTATTATTATTATATTGTTATTATTATTATTATTATTATTATTTATTATTATTATTATTATTATTATTATTATTATTATTATTATTATTATTATATGTTTTCTTTACATAGTTTGTTTTATGTGTTTTTGTTGCTGTATGTTTAAAATAAATAAATAGGAAAAAAAAAAAAAAAAAAGGAAATTAGTTTAATGCCATACTGTGGAACATTCCAAGGCAAAGCAGTCAATCTGTGCAGAGGGTAGCGCACATCAAAACTATGCACTGTTTACTGTTATTTTCTATGACAATGACAATAAAATGTAATCGATTGAATTGAATTTGGGGAAAAAATTATTCACTTTGACGGAACAGAGAAATATCAAGTGCATTTAGTATCTATATTAGGGATTTATATTCCTGTGCAGGTCTGTGTGTGCGTGAGTCCCCTCGGCGACACAAAGCAGGGTTTTTTTGAACCTTGCGCGCCTTCGACCCGGATCTGAGCTCGGATTAGGGGATTATCTTGCGCACGTGACTGGCGCGCTGCCCGTTCACTCACACACTCTCCTGCGCCGCCCACTGCCACACACTGCTGACCTGCGCTTCACGGTCGCCCATTACCGTGTACCGGGGTGGGGTGGTGGTAATGAGAAGAAGGAACATATCGGTATCGTTTGGGAGCATCCCCATAACGATATTCATGTCAAGTCAATTCATGTCTTTAAACGTATCAGTTGAGGTTTCATTATTAGACAAATGTGAAATTAATGTCAAATTAATCACAAAATATCAGATTATACCCTTATTTCCAAGTTTACAACATCACTTTTTTAAATTTAATCAGCTCTTTTTTTTTTTTTATATTAATTATATATATATATTCAACATTATATACTCAACATTTTGCATACGTTAAAACAACATTCACAATATTATCCACCTACACTGGCAAGGAATTTTATCTACAATTTACTATAAAATAAATAATTTTTTTAAAAAGTAATTAATTATGCTTTTATTTTTGTCTTGTGATTTAAATTTGATTGTGATTTTAATGTGTTTTTATGACTGCAGAGAAATCTTTTGAGTTACATTTGTTTGAAGCGTGCTCGACAAACCCATTTTCACTCATCTAAATTTCGATATATCGGCCGCCTCTTAACGTTTTTCCGGTGACAGCTGTGGGCGTTGGAAGCGGCGTGTCTTGCCCGAGGACCCCGCCAACGGCACTGGTCGCGAGGGAGAACCGCGGCGACGGAAAAAAGCTTGTTTACCTCGTGTTTACCGACTCTTGACGGTTGCACGTTCTTTTGCCGTTTGCGTCAGGTGCTGGCCACGGGTCTGTCCGGGCTGTACTCGTCACTGCCGGCGCGGCTTCAGGTCTACAGCGACGACTGGCACTGCCTGGAGCCGGAGGACTGGCAACAGGTCACGTCTGTTCACTTTTTCACTCACGTCACCGTTATTCTGCTACTCGATGATCGGGATTGTTCAGGTCGTAATCGTGAGAACCAAGAAATTATAATCGTGAGGATTTTAGAAGTATTTTTTTGTTCAATATATAGTAAAAAAAAAATAGACCTAAATGTAAATACATTTTTATCTGGCTGTTTCTTTATTTTGTATTTATTTTAATTTAATTTTATATATTTTTGCTTTTTAGGGAGACAAGCAATAACAGTAACAACATAAAAAATACACAAAAAAGACGTAAAAAAAGACACAAAAAATTAAAATAACTTGACTTTGTCTTACAGAAAGTTAAAATTTACAAAGCGGGTCACAAACTTGAGGAACAGAACCGTGTCAGACCAGAGGAATTAAACACAATGAAAGATGACACGGTTGTTTGGTCACAGTCTCAATAATCGTGAATAATCGTGAATGATAAGTGATGTTTTTTCTCATGATAATCGTAACACTAACATTTGCTAGCTTGACTTCCCTAATTATTTTTCACGACGTCACCCTTAAGACGAGACACTGCAGATGAGTAGCGAACATGTATTTACATTTACAGGTGTTGTGTCAGTGCGATCCACGTTATTTGTACTGCACATGTTCCAAAGTGGGAAGGAAACCAGAATATAGACTTAAAACTGAAGGAAAAGAGCAGGATAAAATAAAACAATAAAGTAGACAAATTGACATGAATAAATTATATGTGTGGTGCCATGTTTTTTTAAATTTAAATTTTTTTAATTTTTAAATTTAATTTTTTTATTTATTTTTCTTTATTTTTCTTTATTATTTTTTTTTTGTTTTTTGTTTTTTATTTTATTTTTTCATTTTTTAAATATATTTTTTTATGTTTAATGTTTTATTTTTAGTTTATGAATATATATACAATAAAAACAAGAAACAGGACCAGAGAGCTAGATTATGAATTTAATTATGAAAATTAAATTAAAATGAATACACTTTTTTGATAGTGCTGATCTATGAATTTCAAAATTGTCCTGAATTTATTGTTAAAATGAAATAAACTGAACTAAATCAGATGGCACCGAATCTTTACCATAAAAACCTTAAAAATAAGTGTAAATATTGGCGCAAAACTTTCAAAAACTTTCATATCATTTTTCCACATCTAAATTTCTGCGCGGGATAAAAAAAGGTTTGGTTTTTTTTTTGCCTCACAATCTAAACCTGCCTCGTGACTTGTTTCAAGGTCCCAGCCTTGGTCCACTTCCTTCACTCCTTGGACTTTTGCAGCGCTGTGAACGAAGGTGATTCCACACCGCACACACATTGCACAAACACACATCTGCACAACAACACACACATGCACATATCACACACACACACACACACACACATACACACATGCACACACACATGCACATACACACATGCCACACCACACACATGCACATATCACAACACACACAGTTTCACACACACACACACACATGGCACACACATGCACACCACAAGCATGCACACACACACACCATGCACACACACCCATCACAACACACACACACAACACACACCACACATCACACACACAATTGCACACACACACACATACACACACATCACACACACACATGCACACACACACACAGGAGGTAACCAGCACCACACACACACACACAGCATATATATGCACACACACACATGCACACACACATACACACACACACCACACACACTCACACACCACACATGCATCAACACATGACACACATACCACACATCACACACACACAATGCACACACAGTCACAACACTGCACACCACACAGCACACATCCAACACACACACACATGCACGCACGCGCAACATGCACACAACACACACACATTGCACACATGCACACACACATCACACACACACCCACATACACACACAAACGCACACACACACATGTCACACATGACACACATCACACACACACACACATGCAACACACACACACACAATGCACACACACACACACACACACATTGCACACATGCACACTCACACACACACGCACGCAACCGATATCACAAGCAACACATGCCAACACACACCGCACATATCACACACACACATGACACGGCGCACACAATAGAGCACACGCGCACAACACACACACGCGCACACACAAGTCCGCATATATCATCACACACGCACGCACACACACACCACACATATCCACACACGACGACACACAGTTCATATCACATACATCACACGCACATATCACATACACACGCACAACACAACATCACACATATCACATACACACGCACAACACATGCACAGCACACACAAACACACACACAAACGACATATTCACACACACACACACACACACGCACATATCACATACAACACACACTCATAATGAGGACTGTGGCACATATCAACACAATATCACAACACACTAGACGCACACAATCACACCCGCACCATATCACACACACACACACACACGCGACACACACACTCGCACATCACACATATCACACACGCACACACACATCACACTCGCACACACACATTCACACACACATATCACACACACACGCACACACGCCACACGCACACATTCACACGCACACACACACACCACACACACACACTGATCGCACACACACACACACATCACACTCGCACACACACATATCACACACACAGCACGCACACACACACACACACACACACACACATCACACTCGCACACATTCTTCACACACATCACAACACACAGCACACACAACACACTGCATCACAGCACACAGTGTAGTGGTCTGGTGTAGGTGTGGTTTCCTCAGCGCTCTGCTCTGTTCAGGCGGCTCACCCGTCCATCCGCGCTCAGCTGCTCAGTTACATCTACAATGGCTTCCTGGTGCCGGTCCTGGCTCCCGCTCTGCACAAGGTCTGTCACTTACACGCTTTTTCAACATTACACCTCTGACAGGTCTGTACCATGTTCTCATTTTCACTTTATTTGGTCTATTTGTACCTGTCGTACATATAAATGATAGTTTCACACCAATCGAGCAGGTATTTGTGGAGAAAACGTTGAAGAATCTGTAGAAAATGACAGGAAGTGACATCACACTAAGGACACTCATTACAGTCAACGTTTATGCAGAATTTACACAAAACAAACTTCTTTTTTGGGACTCTCTGAACAATAATTCAACAAAATAATGTTGATCTCATATATTTTTATTGCCAAATAAAAAGGAAACGACATTAGATGAGTTTCTGCTGGGTAATTTCCTCGTGTGATGTCATTAATTGCAAACAGGAGGTGAAATTATAATCCAAAAAAATTTGCTGTTCTGTGATAAAAACATTTTTTCATAGTTTTTTAGCGAAATTCAAAATATATGTATTTTAACTGCATTTTAGTCCAATGAGTCGTCCGACCTGTAGGGGGCACTTTAAGTAATACACACTTTTCGCTCTAAATTCCCACGTTTTCCCAAAAAAAAAAAAAAGTGTGCATCTTTTTGGCAAAGCAATAATATATATTTTTGTTGCCGTTTTCTTTCCTGGACTGGACCCAGAGTCTTTTTTGTTCAGAACATAGTTAAAAAAATAAACCTAAATGTAAATAACTGTTTTTATCTGTTTGACTGTTGTTCGGTCGCGGCCTCAACGATCGCGAATAATCGTTCAATCGTGACGTGTTTTTCCCCCTCACTGTGCTGCAGTTGACGGTGGAGGAGGCGATGACCACGACGGCGTACCTGGACCTGTTCCTGCGCTCCGTCCGCGAGCCCGCCCTGCTCCAGACGTTCCTCTCCTTCGTCCTGCTGCACGCCCACGACCAGGTGCACATCCTGGACACGCTGGTCAGCCGCGTCAACACGCCCTTCCAGGTAACGCATCGAGACCGCCATCAAGCGGACCGTCTTTTGAAGAGGGTGGTCTTTGTTGAATGTCCTGCGTGTTACAGTTGGGGACGGTGTCGCTGGCTCTGTTCCGGACCCTCATCGGCCTGTTCTGTGAGGACGTCATGTTGCAGCTCGTCTTCAGGTCAGTCACAGCGGGGTCCGTGTGCAGAGGAGGGCTAAGAACAGCTCCAAACCGCTTTTAGTCAGACCAGTTACAGACCGAGGTTGGACCAGAACTTCTCATAACGTTTGAACAAAGCTTTTGGGTCGTTTCTTCAAGGATAATGACAGCTACGTCACACTTGAGTTTTGTGTGTTTAAGGGAAAACAATTTCAACTGTAGTTCAGCAGTTTGATATTTCTGTTTCTTGCCCCTCTGCCCCTCTGCTCCCCCTGTTCCCCCGTTTGTCCCCTGTCCCCCTGCCCTGTCCCCCTGGCCCCTCTTGTCTCCTGCCCCTTTCTGTGGCCCTCTCTCCGACTGTCCTTCCCGTCTGTCCCCTGTCCCTCCCCTACTCTTGCCCTCCCTCTGTCTCCCTGTCGCCCTGCTGTCCTCTGTCCCTCTTGTCCCCCTGCCCCCTGCCCCCTACATCCTGCGCCCCCCTGCCCCCCTGCCGTCCCCTGTCCCCCTGCCCCTCTCCCCCTGCCCCTGTCCCTCTGTCCCCCTCTGACCCCCTGGTTCCTGGTTTCCCTGCCTCTGTCCCCCCCTGTCACCCTTGCCCCTGTCCCCCCTGCCCTCTGTCACCCGGTCCCCCTGTCACCCTGCCCCTCTGTCCCCCTGCCCCTCTGCCCCCTGCCCCCCTGCCCCCCTGCCCTCTGCCCCCCCTGCCCCCTTGCCCCCCGACAGGTTCCTGGTTCCCTTGCTCTGACCTGAGCAGACTCACAGACTGTGGTTCCAGTGCGGTCTCTCTGCTGCAGCTCATGCCCTCGTGGTGCTCTCAGACCCACAGCCCTCTGCAGCACTCGGACCACGTCCACTGGCCCAAAGGAACACGTACGCTCCGTCTCCGACACGTTAGCAGCACTTAGGACTGTGGGGGGAACCGGGTTTAGGACCCCCGATGTTACGTACTCATGCGCTCTAGTTCTTGTTCTTGTTGAAACCCTGGTTGTCTTAAGTCTCGTTCCAACACCGCGTGGGTTTTGTGCTCTTCTGTGTCTTTTATTGATTATAGTCGTTTTTATTTTGTACTTGTTTTTAATCTAGCGTTAATGTTTGTTTAGTTATGATTTTAGTTTGTTAGTTTTATTGCATTGTTCAAGTCCTGCTTCAGTCTGGATTACTTTTGAGCCTAGTTTTCTTTTACTTCTCTTTTATTTGTCCTTTGTTTCTCCCTTAACGTCCTTTTATATTCATGTGTTTTAGTACTTTAAAGAGTTACTAACTAGTACATATACATAATCCTTCCGTTTCAGATCCCTCGGTCTCAGATATTGTGGGTTACTGTCGCAGTTCGGACCTTCTGATGGACGTAAACTACCTTCACTACCTGTGGGACGCGCGGCAGGCCATCTCCACGGCTCACAGGTCGATGAGCTCACACGAAGAAGTATATTTGGGGGATAAAAAATACAAATTTACTTCATTATCTCTTCAAATACCAATAATTCACAAATGCTATTTATTTCTGACGGCAAATGAAGCGAGTACAAGGGAATGCGTTACTATTATATAATGTATTTTACGTTATAAAAATGAATATCGAGCCTTTTTTTTAGGGTAACTTAAATATAAATCATTTTTCACACGCCACGCAGCACTTCTTTATGTACTTAAATTACTGCGCCACGTTTAGACTGTTTAGTGTCGCGATTATTGTGAGGAAAAAAACATCACGATTTGACGATTATTCACGATTATTGAGGCCGTGACCGAACGACAGTGAAATCTTGTGACTGTTCCTCAAGTTTGTGGCCCGACGTTCACTAAATTTAACTTCCTGAAAGACAAAATAAAGTTACATTTGACAAAAACAGCCCGATAAAAAACGTTATTTTTACATTTAGGTCTATATTTTTTGGACGATAGATTGAACAAAAATCATTTTACTTCTAAAAAACTGTCACGATTATTATTTAAAGTACGTAGAGAACAACTGCTGGTGTGAATCCATAACATTAGTAGCTCGTTTTGAAGAGTTGAAAACCGGTCCTTGGACTTACAAATCGACGGAGAAATTATCGGCTTTGGCAACCGATTAAAAAAAGAGGATAATTGCAGCGCCAACTTAAACCAGTGCTGTTGGTTTTATTTCCTTCGCAGAGCTTGTCAGTCGTGGTCGGCCCCTTACGACGGTTCAGACCCTCCCCCCGAGAGTTTCCACTGCGAGACGCCAGCAATGTTCATCGAGGAGGACGAGGACGAGGACGACATTTTCCCGCGTCCCGAAAGCAGCTGGGCCCGCTCTCAAGCCGCGACTCCTCCGCCGCTCCTCCTCTCGCCCACCCCGTCCTCCGCGTCCGCCGGCAACCAAGCCCCGCGGCCCGGCTCGGCCCTGGACCTCGAATGGGACGAACTCTTCGACGGCTGCGCGTCGCCGTTACCGTTACGCGGCAGCTCGGAAGATCCCCCGCGCAGCGCCACTCGCACTCCGCCGAGGCACATTCAGGAAATGCGGCGAGACGCGACCAAGCTCGTCCGCGCGGCTCGTACGTCGAGGAGGCGGAGTTCGAGGACGACGTTCTGGTCTACGATCTTGTGGCGCGAAAAGACACCGAAGTCGCGACGACGGACGGAGTTAGAGCGACGACTACGCGCAACGACATAGAGATCGTCCAGAAAATGAAGTCGCCGGTGAAGAATACTTTAGCGTCCATGCTAACAACCACCGGAAAAACCGGAAAAACTGTTTTGGAAACGGTGAATAGCATAATGTCGACAAGAAGGAGGAGTGAAGATGCGGGAAAGGAGGATAAAATAAGAATTGAAGTTCAAGATATGCCAAAAAGGCCCTACATTCTTACCAATGGCTTCCATGTGTGCAACAACATTTTTGAAATCGACAATAAATATGATTACAATTTGCTTTATCTGAATCATTTAAACGCTAAACCAGTTGAAGAGAATCCTGTTTTCTGTAATGGACGTGTCGACGATGAGTCTGAAGAGCAAATGGAAGCTACGCAGGCAGAAGTTCCCAACGAGGCGGACTTCAGCAGCGACAGCTTCATGTTCCAGTACGTGGAGCTGATGCGGTCGCTCGGCGCGGAGCCCGGCGTGGACGAGTTCACGGACGACATCGGCTCGTTCAGGAGGAGAGTGAGAGCGCTGAGGAGGAAACTGCAGCGTGAGGAGGAAGAGGAGGAGATGAGGCCGTGCGAGGGAGCGCTGAGCTGGGGCAGAGGAAACGAGGTGGGAGGAGTCGAGACGGAGGAGGCGGAGCGAGGAGAGGAGACAAGAAGCAACACGAGGAACAGGATACCATTGACAGGTTTGTGACTTTGCATCCTTTAATCCTGTTGCAAAGTTGTTCTCATCAAAAACAAAGCTGGAGTTGTATTTAGCTTCAGCCAGTCCTCTCCCTGCTGAGGCTCAGAAAACACTCAGTTCTAAATGTCCCAGTTTTGTGACGTCAAAGGTAGAAAGAGTTCAGTTTGAAAATGGCATTATTTTATCAGACTAAACTTTAGTTAAATTGTGAGTAAATGTAGATCGATGAGAAGCTTGGCTGTTAAATCAAGGGTTCTGTTAAAGCGTCAGTGTGTAACTTTCTGGAGGGAGCGCCGCATCTGCCTGATCCCACGGAAGTAGTAAGTTAAAACGATGAACATTCTCCATGGAAAAGTGTCATGCCCACTGCGGAATATTACGGCTAAAGGAATAACATTTACATGGACACAAGCAGGAGGAGGCTCCTCCAGGCCACGTACGAGTCAGGTCTGTGGAGAGGCAAGCTCGTTCAGCGTAAGGACGCATGTTTTTAAGTGAAATCAAAAAGTACCAAAATGAAATGAAAACAAAACAAAACAACACCTTGTTTTTAAGTTACGCGCAGGGGCTTTGAGGATCGGTTGGATCGATAAATGATAACGATCTGTCGATTATCACGGCCATAAAACCGAGTGGTTCTCCGCCTCAGGTCCGTTCATCAGCGTGCTCCTGTCCCGCCTGGAGAACCTTCTGGAGAACTCCATCGCTGTGAATCTGTTGGTGACGGGGATCCTGGCTCAGCTGGCGTCGTACCCTCAGCCTCTGCTCCGGGGCTTTCTGCTCGGCACCGACACGAGCCACGCCCTCGCCAACGTGCCCACGCTCCACCAGGTGAACACCGTCACACCACACACCATTCAACAGGACCATAACTGTTCTCCGTAGCTTTGATTTCGCGTTTCGGTCATGTTTCGGTTGCGTTTCGATCGCGTTTCGGTCGCGTTTCGGTCACGTTTCGGTCACGTTTCGGTCATGTTTCGGTCACGTTTCGGTCACGTTTCGTCACGTTTCGGTCACGTTTCGGTCACGTTTCGGTCATGTTTCGGTCATGTTTCGGTCATGTTTTGGTCATGTTTCAGTCACGTTTAATTTTGTTTAATTTTGTTGTCTGTGTCTTGTTGCTGTGTGGCATTGCCAGCAGAGGGCGCTAACACTCATCCCACTAAGCAGCATAGCAGTACTTAGCTTCAAAAAAGAGGTTTATCGTGTGCATTAAAGAAATTATTGCGCTTTTCTACTTTTATCTGTTGTTTAGCTGTGTTGGAGATTATAATATTGAGTAGATCATCTATAATTAAAACAACAGGCTAGTTAAGAATAAAAACAGACTTGTAGTTACGCATTTGTTCAAGTATTAATACAAAAAAGTGTGACCTTTCCTGAACAGTTTTCGAAGGACCTTGACCTTCATCAGAGCTAGCATAAGATCACGCGGCTCAATAAAAAAAGTACAATTATTTTGGTGCTAAAAATGTCACTTTATTGTCTTAAACCTGGACCTAAAAGACACCATTTTGTAATTATCATCGTGTATCGAATCCAGAAACATTTCAGTATCACGGCAACACTAGTGAAATGTGATATATTTTCCTCATTGTGGGACAAAAAAACTGGTTCTCAACCTCAAGATATTCATTTTCGTAAAAAGAATTCACAAGTACTTCTCCTCTTCCTGTTGTTGTTGTTGTTGTTGTTGTTGTTATTGTTGTTGTGGCGTGTTCAGGTGCTGGTCTCGGTGCGTGATCAGATCGAGAGGTTCATGTCGGAGCGGCCCGAGTACCCAGCGCTGGTGAGTCAGGCCTGGAGGTTTCTGCTCATCAAGGACCAGGACAAGAAGATCAGAGGTGAGACGAAAGATGAAATTACACCATTTCAGAAAAGTCCGTCCGCCTTCAAAGGTACAGGCGTCCCACGCGGGCGTCAATTTGAATTTGGACGCCGCGCTGTGAATGCGCTATTAGAGAACAATAGAGTCTTCATAGTGACTGAGGACCTCTAGTGGACAGCAGAAGGCACTGAAATACAAACATTTATTTTATTGTTTAAAAATTGTTGTTCCAAAAATGAGTGCAACCAGTTTTGAGCCACTGAGAGTTCACCATGAGCCGCCATTCACACACTTTTTAAAGCTGGAAAAGGGGCACTGCTTGTCGCCATGGAAATGCTATTGCTTTCCCCAGAATGTCGCACACTGTGGCATTAAACTTTTCAAGGTGTTGTTTATCAATATTAGACGCCTGTAATTGAATACGTGCGGTAGTATGACTTTATTGCGGAATATTTCAGGCAAAGCAACAGCATCTCCATGGAAACCAGCAGATGGCGGACGCTCCCAGCAGAAAAGTGTTGAAAAAATGGCAACGGGCTTTTCGCTGTTTCGTTTTTAACCATGTTATAATGTAGTTTTCCTTTACATCATCGAAGTAACAAAACGGGAAGTTCAGTTGAGTTCATTTGTCATTTGGAGTATAAAAAATGGTGGTGCAAGAAGCTCAAAGCGCAGCATTCATTCATTCATTCTTTAATCACAAACCACATGAAAAGACTATAAATACAAACTTTTGGAAAAGATGTGACAGTTAAAAGTGCCTGTTGCACAAAATACTTTAAAGGACAAATATTCTGCATTAGTTGTACTGTTATTGGCCTTTAAACTCACTCGTGTGCCTTTGCTTTGGCATCGCATGTTTTAGAACCAAAAAAAAAATTTTAAAATAAAATTGCAGCGTAGTAATTGACTTTGGGCTCCGTTCTACTGGCCGCAGGGAGGGAAATTACAACGGGGAGCAAAACAAACCCTACTTTGCCCTAATGAAAACAAAAAAAATAAAATAAAATTGCCACGTTAGTAATTGACTTGGAAAATTTGGGCTCCGTCTACTTTTCTGGCCGCAGAGGGAATTACAACGGGGAGCAAAACAAACCTACTTTGCCCTGACATGCTAATGCGGGCGCACGGTCTGACTACAAAAACGGAGCAGAACATCTCAAGAGTTTGACCTTTCGACGTCACAAATCTGGAAAATTTGGAATGGAGTGATTTCTGAGGCTCGGAGGGAGAGGACTTACTAAATGGCGGATTGATCAAACGATAGTAACTGTATTCTATGTCTTTCCAGAGCGTCTTCAGTCCGGTGCTGCCGACTCCGCTTCAGACCCCGCCCTCCCGAACGGCTCGGTGCACGGCCCGCCCCTCGCCCCGCCCCTCGCGCTGCCGCCCTGCCCCGCCGTGCCGCCCCAGGCCCAAAGCAGAGTCTTCGCCATCGTCCTGTACGCCGAGTTCCTCAAAGAGCTGGCCGCGATCGCACAAGAGCACAGCGTCGCCCTCGACGTCGTCCAGAAAGACGAGCGAAAAAACCGCACCAGAAACATCATTTTCTAGTGTCAAATCTTTACACATTTTTATTCCGAATTTGAGCCATACTTTTGTAGAATTTATACTACTACGATATTTTGTTATCTGAAAAACTTTCGCCGATGTATTAATGTGTCACCCTGTACTTTTCACAATATGCAAACATTTCAATATATTTATTATATTTAAGGAAACTATTTCAAATGTATTTACCTCGTTCTTTCCTCACATAAAAGTGAGACTAAATCATGACTTTGGGGGACTTAAGTGCAATATAAACTGTGAAAACCTGCAAATATATATGATTTTAATTGTTCAGCACTTTTAGATCCACATGAGTGATTTTCTTTTTTTTTTATCTTGATTTTACCAGTTCAGATTTAGTTTCTTACATAACTTCGGTTAAAGGATTTCTGATTTGGTGTCAATTTAAAGGATTTCCTGTAATTTGCGTGTCAATTTAATTCCTGTAATGAAGAAGTTCATATTGCGCTTTTAATGTATACATTTATATTCTGATTTCCAGCTAAATATATAAATGAAAGGTTTTAGTTGTAATAACAAATGCAAACAACTCCAAAAATATATCAATATTCTGAATTCAAGTTGGTTTTTTCCCCCACATTTGGATGTTTGCTGTGGTCATTTCTAAATTCTGATTGCACAAGTGAAAGTAAAAGTATTTGTTATGAGAGGATGGGGCTTTCCAGTGCCCCTAAACCACACGGCAGAGCTTTCAGAAAAATAAAAATGAAGCAATAATGACTCTGACTCTGCTGCTCGTAGTATTTGCTGTGGGTAAGCCGCCTTTACAACTAACTTAAATTCTGATATTCATTTGCTCTGTTGATGAAAATAACAACTGCACGTACATACAGTATATAGTATATTTACGTTTCCTGCCTTCAAAGGTACTTCTAACCACATCCTGAGTGGAGGAAATTATGGCAGCGTTAACGAAAGATGTACTTGTGAATTATAAGCTAAATATAATGTCGGAACCTTTAAAATTTGACAATAAATGTGCTGTTTCTGAAGGAAATATTAATACAAATGTTGAACCGTTTCATTATGTGTTACAGCAAGTACGTCTTATATTTATCTATATATATGTATTCACGTTTGTTTACTTATGAACCGTAATAAACCAGAAAAACAACTCACAAGGATCACGTTTATTCATTTAAAAAAGACGTGTGACAGGTTTTTTTATGATGCTCTAACCTGGACTTTATGTGGTGTATTTGTACCTGTTGTACGTATGAAGTATAAGTTTTACACCGATCGAGCAGGTATTTGTGGAGAAAACGTTGACAAATCTGTGGGGAATGACAGGAAGTGACATCACACTAGGGACACGCATCACAGTCAAAGTTTATGCAGAATTGACATAGAAATAAAAAATAAAATAAAAACATGAATTCAACAAAATAAAGTTGCTCTCATATATTTTTATTTGTCAAAAAAAAAATTAAAATAAAATTTGACATTAGATGAGTTTTGGCCCAGTGTTTGCTGGGTAATTTCCTGGTGTGATGTCATCAATTACAAACAGGAAGTGAAATTATAAACCTAAAAAATGCTATTCTGTTATAACATTTTTATAATTTTTTTGCAAAATTCCCAACATATTTATCTTAACTGCATTTTAGTTCAATGGGTCGTCCGACCTGTAGGGGGCACTTTAAATCCTTGACGCCTCGCCTCTCCACTGATCTGACCTAAACACCGATTATTGTATCTCGCAGCCGCTTCGGTCTCGTCGTCCGGAGGAGCCCAAGTCCGACCTCTTCATCGCAAAGACGATGACGACAAAGAGGAAGAAGGCGGCGAAGCGCTCTTGCTCTTCATACCGGACGGCATCGACGCAATCGGACCCGTGGAAGGACCCGCCCACGATCGCCTCGGTAACGGATTTGGACGTTGTTTTAATCCGTGTCCCCCCGCGCTTCCTCCGTCGCCTTTCACGCCGTAGTTTGCGAGATTAGCTTTGGAAACGTGATAATACTTATGCTTTGTTAACAATTTATGTGGTTATTGTTATTCTACATTTCCTGTTTTTTTGTGTGAAGTTTGAGCATGATGATGATGACGAGGATGATGATGATGATGATGAGGATGATGACGCACTAGCAAAATGAATACAACATAAATTACAATATATATGTATAAAAACTGAGGAATTGATTGACCACAAAATCACCACATTTCACTCTTTAATCGCTATATAATGCAGCTTTTATAGATTTTTATATGTGATACTTTTACTTTTATCGAGCTAAACTTTTGCTCCTGTATCTGTACTTTTACTTGAGTGACAATGACGAAGATATATGATGAAACGAGCTGTTTAACTGTCCTGCAAAGGTCCGATTGATGCGATTTCTTCCAGTATATACAGTAGGTTCAATACAACTGTTAATATTGATTATTGTCTGGGTTTTCACACTTTGGACCAGCCGAAATTTGTGCCAAAATGTCGATATATATCACGATACTACATTTGGTGATACAGTCTCGATATCGTGGGCTGCTGTATCGATATATCGCTTTGACATTTTGACAGTTAAACGATTGAAACGGGTGCATTTCTTATTTTTGAGTTTGTGCAGGTTTAACAAAGACGTTAAAATGTTAAAAAAAGACGTTAAAAAAATGCAATAAAATAAAAATAGTGCTATATATATCGTAGCGCATCACGAGCAACGCATCGATTATCGCACGTGCATCGAATCGACTCGCGAGGCACACTGCGATTCCCGGCCTCAGCTCCTACACCCTTGATCTCGTTCCCGGGTCGCCTCTCCACAGACCTGACCCGTTGCCTGACTGGTGGCGTTCATGCCGCAGAAAGACGCTCTGATGGGACGCGTCGATCAGCTGATTCACCGCAAACACGCTCAGAACCTGAAGTGAGAAACGCTCATCGTCACTCAGGAAACTGGGGTCATTTTTGAAGAACTTCCACTCGAGATGCAGCGCTTCCTCTTGGTGTTGGTCGTCGGTGAGTGCGATAAGCGACAACTGCAGAAAACGACTTCAGAATCTCGTTTTTAGATTTTTGTTTGCTATATTTTGCGCGTTGGAATATCTTGCGCGTTGGAATATCTAGATCTGTAAAACTTCTTCTAGCGTACTTGCGCTGGCGGTTTCCCGCGCGCTCGCGCGGCACGCATTCTTCTGCTACTTTATGGCGACTCTAAATCCAAAACTAAATTGTGATGATTTACGGGGAAGAAGCCTTATCACCGTAACGACAACAAAAAAAGCTACACAGCACAACTTTTTAAACGCGTACCATTTTTTTCCCTATTGTTCTTTTAAGTAATTTCACTGCAAAATTCTTTTAAAAGGCTTGAATTTAGAGCACTTTTAGTTTAGTTCAATCAACGTAGAGTTATATTCCACTTAAAGCCCCAGTACGTAACATTTTAGCTAAAAAAAATAGTAAGTAAAAATCAGGTTTGTTTAGTTTTTTGTTATTTTTGTCAAAAATGTTTTTATTGGACTGAAAAACTGCCACTTCCACAAACCCGACTCGTACTCTGTTTGGGTGAGCCTCCTCCTCCTGCTCGTCGCCGTGGAAATGTAACCAAACTAAACTTACTCGAATGCAACTTACTGTTTGCATCCGCATTTGGAACATTTTTGAATTTGTCCATTTCAGTAATGATCGTGAAAATGGAGAATGTTCCGAAGTATGGTTTTAACTTCCTATTTCCATGGAACTTTCCACCTCCAGAAAGTTACATAGTGTGGCTTTAACATACCATTAAAAAAAAAAAGATAATAAATAATAAATGTAAAAATTTATAATTAAAAATTAAAAATTGAAAAATAAATTTAAATAAAAATAAATACAAAATAAATAAAAATAAAAATTATATATATATGTTTGTTTTTCCAGCGGTTTCTGAAGATGTCCTCATTCAGACGGCTGACAATGTTGCAATTAAAGCTGCATTATGTCACTTTTCTGGTGGCTTGTGTCCGTGTGCCTCCTTATCTCCGCGGAGGCGCGCAGGTGACAGGTCAGATCTGTGGAGAGGCGACTCCACGGACGCGAGCACGTGCCGAGCCTCAGAGCGCCACGTGCTCCTCAGACTCGCGTCACAGTTTTGCACCGCTCGTTCCTTCACTCATTCACAAATGCCTGAATGTGACTAATGTTGTATTTTTCTCACATTTTTCTCACGTTTTGAGATATTGTGGACGACTTTTGTGCTTTTTATTGACATATCGTACTAATTTCACAATGAATAATGGTTATATTATTTCGTTTTCTGTCTGTTGCCACCGTTCCCGTTCAAATAAATGAATGAATTTCAATAAAAGAACAATAAACACATGGCTGAAGTGTTTGTCTGACACAACAAAACTTAAAATGCAATGTGTCCTTTCTTTGGCACAGTTGTCTCTGCCCAGTCCCCTGCAGCAGAGGAAAAGCCCCTGAGTCCAGACTCGGACGCTGAAGATGACGGGGATTCTGAAAGCGGAGATTACGATGATGCGGGTAAAATAGAGACGTGGTTTCATTCCTTCGCCTCTGCACCAGGTTTGCAAACACATTTTTCTCTCTGATTGACAGATTCGATGTACTTCATGGAGAACGACGAGTCTTCAGGGTCTGAGCCGACGCCAAACGTCTGCGGCTCCAGCGCTCGCCTTCACGCCGGCCTCTTCGGCGCCGTGACCGCCGCACTCCTCGCGCTTTTGTGAGACGGGCTGCTTCTATCGCCATATCAACCACATATACAAGTGCAGGCCAGCTTGAACGGATCGATACGTCAAATATGAGCAGAGAAACTAAAACATAAAATATACATTAAAAACATATTTTCAAAAATGCTCGAAAAGTTCATTTGAATCAACATTTTATCATGAGAATTGACACATTTTGATGCCGGCAATTCAATGATTCTTCAAAATGGTTCCCACAAATGGCTCAAATTAAATGTTTTTGAAATGACGACATTGTTTGGTGGTCTTTGCGACGAATGTTTATCGTAGTTTCACATCCGTCAAGTTTGTCAAGAATCTCTGCGTTTGTGTCATCAGCGAGCGACAAACACAATCCACACAAAACGCACGCATGTTTCTGACAGTTTAAACACTCATTCGACAAACTAAAGATGTACATCAAGTATTACCATTTGTCTTGTCATGACTAATGTGTAATTGATATGGATTTTGGCCCTTGTTTACAGTACGGTTGCCGGGTAACAGTTTTGGACCTGGGGAAACAAACGCGTGTCATGCACTTTCGACTGCTTTGAACCATGTGAAATGTTCCCTCTGCTCTGCTCGTTGCACTCAGAATGCTTGGTCCATTCATTCGTTCATTATGAGGTCATCCACGACGGGCTCCTCTGTGTTTTTAAAGAGAACATAACGCTTGGACTGGATTCTTACATTCATAGATAATGATTTGCCTTTTGTTCATCGTCTAAAACGGCTCGATTTACTAAGCGGCAGAACCTCGTTATTTATTTCATTCACTAACCTTTTTTTTTTTTTTTTTTTTTTTTTTTGAATCAGTGAAAAAACTCTCGTCGAGATTGAGATCACGTAACTAAAAGCGCAGCATGGCCGAAATCTCAACGCATGAAGTGAGGGAGAGTTTTATCGGTTAGCGCACATTTTCCACGCGGATTATGTCGGAATAAAACACGCTCAAGTGACTTTTTTAAAACGCGGCGTTTCGACCAATCCAAGCCAATCTAAGACTGCCATTGTGTGTAGCAAACAGCAACTCTTTATTTAACAACATCTAAATCTGGTAGGTCTAGCATCTGGACGTCCAAATGCAGAACATCGATGTGAAAAACAACAGTCAGGAAAAGCTTGTGAAACCCGAAAAAGGTCCAATACATTTCTGATCATCGGTTGAGTTAGATGCCATGAGAATTTTGCTCAAAGTCGAGGAGCGTTCTTCCGATAAGGGGAAAACGCTCTGTGCGTAGCGTCTCGCATGCAGGAAGCGTCCGTGCAGGAAGCGCCCGTGCAGGAAGCGCCCGTGCAGGAGCGCCCGTGCAGGAAGCGCCCGTGCAGGAAGCCTGGCAGGAAGCGGCCCGTGTGCAGAAGCGCCCGTGCGTACAGAAAGCGCCCGTGCAGGAAGCGCCCGTTGCAGAGAGTGCAGGAAGCCCGCGTGCAGGAAGCGCTCAGGCGTGCAGAGCGCCCGTGCAGGAAGCCGTGCAGGAAGCGCCCGTGCAGGAAGCGCCCGTGCGTAGGACAGAACGCCCGTGCAGGAATGACAAAAAACAGACACGAATCGATGGAACTGTGAAATGAATTAATTTATTTTTAGTTCAGTGTGAATGACCAACATTTCCTGTGAATCGCACCGTTAAGAAAAATGCTAACGCGTCCGATGATACTTTTAGCCTCTTTATTTCACATCTGGTTCAGGTGTTTTTGGGGGTTTTTGCGCCCTCTGCTGGTACTTTGATGCAAACGTTTCCTGTCGAGCGTCTTATTTGAAGGACATTTTGGACATTTGTCTTCATGTTGCAGCGTTAAACAGGAGAACGGGGACAAGTTCAATTACGCGGAAGTAACGCCGCGGTCGAAACTGGGCCAGCAGAGGGCGCATAGTAGGCTAACGTTATTAGCATTCACACACGTCACACTCGGATCCAAACCGTCCCATGAGTCGCAGGTCCAGGTTTTGATGGAGGGCAACATCATCCAGGTTTGATGAGGGGCAACATCATCACAAACAACAGAGATGAGTCCCTGCGGACCCAAGCCGGACTTCCCCCTCGACCTTCTGACCTCTTGGGATCCTAATTGAATGGAGTAGAGACCGTTATCCAGGCAGACCGTTGGTATTGAAATGTTGAAAGTTTTGAAAGATTTGAAAAATTGTGACCTGTGTAAAGCATTTTATTTGTAAAAGTATGCATGTGTGTAAAAGTATGCATTGTTTGTAGAGTACTACTCAGTGTAAGTATAATTTTGTCAATTGTGATATGTGTTGAAGCATTTGGAGTTGTGGAAAGTTGAAAATTTTTGAATGAAAACTGTAATGTGGTCAATTCCATTGGAATGAAAGATTGGGGAGAGATAGTACAATTATTTTTTGAAATCTTTCAAAGGTACAAAAAAAAGAACCGCTAAACCAGCATCCAAAAGTAATTAACGCCTCAATTGGCAAACTGGAGATTTTGAATAACTGTGCAAAAGTTCAGAAAATATGCCTGACATATGAGCCTCGTTCGCCGTTCCGCTTCTGGACCCCGTCCCTGGTGAACCACACCTTAGTATACTTTGCTTCACGAGGCCTCTGCACTCGCAAAACCCGTAGCACCGGTGAGAACAAGCCCGCCCGTGTCAGGATGGGCGCACACAGCCGGCGTTCGTCGCGAGGTTCGGCCCTCGACGGTTCGCTGCGGGATGTCCCGCCCAGGGTCTCATCCCCACGTTCCAAGGAAGAATAATGGATTTTATGGATACATTTTGCAAAGTCAGAAAAAATGCAAAAAAAAAATCATTTAAAAAAGAAAAAAATGAACAGAATCAAATCATAATAAAACAATAATGAACTATAATTAAAAGAACGTTGCTTCTGGAAATTGAACTTCCTTAATAAAAAGAAGTTGTTGTGCATTTCGAAACCTGTCTGAACTACAATTACTGGGATTTCATCGACCTAAAACTTCATGGATTGTTATCGACCTCATTATGGTCTTCTCGAAACGAACTGAACACAACTGAGTTTCACAAGTGTGAGAAACCACAGGGAGGCGGAAGCTCGAGCTCGTGGCGGAGGAAACTTTGAACGCTGCAGCGTCGGAAACGGCGTGAAAGAAGTGACTTTTTTTGATGAACATTTAAAAGGGACCAGAAAGAAACGCACAACATGAAGTTCTTCTGCGTCTGGACCTGCGGTGAGTGCTTCCACAGCGAACAGAACTGGGCTAAGATGAGTCAGACATATCGATTCGGAGTCAAACTGTCTGGACCTGGACCTGGAGTTAATACTTCTTATTTCATGCTAAAAACTTTTACTTTATTTATGCAAAAACGATTGACTCGGTTTTGGCGAATAAATGTCATCGTGTCAAAAGCGACAAATTCATAAACCTGGACTATAAGTGAAAGGGTACTAACCAGTATCAACGCAGGTTCAGGTCAGTGTAAAACAGGGACGCAAATCCCAGGTCTAAAACCAGGTCTAAACCAAGTCAAAACCAGTGTCCAACCAGGGTCAAACCAGGTCCCAAACCAGGTCTAAACCAGTCAAACCAGGTCCAAACCAGGTCCAACCAGGTCTAAAACCAGGTTTCCAAACCAGGTCCAAACAGGTTCTCCAAAAAAAATGTACAAAAGAGGAGTGGATGTTTTCAGTTGAGGTTTTGTTTGTGTAGATTTATATACCATTTCCTGTCATGTAGATGCATGTATAAATAGGTCTGAACCGGTCTAACACAGGACAAACCAGGTCCGACCCAGGTCTGAGCCAGGTCAAACCAGGGAAACTGAAACAGGTCCGAACCAGGCTAAGACCAGGACTGAACCAGACTCGAACCAGGTTTGAACCAAGTCTAACATACCAGGACTAAAAAAGATCTAAACCAGGTACTGAACCTGTCCTAAACCAGGACAAAACCAGGCACAAAACCCATGGTCTGAACGCAAGTCGAACCAGATCTGACCCAGGTCTAACCAGGTATAAACCAGGACTAAAACAGATCCGAAACCAGGCCCGAACTAGGACCTGAACCAGGTTGAAATCAGTTGCATGACCAGGCTTGAACCAGGTTTTGAACCAGGACGCAACCAGGTCTGAACCAGGTTTGAGCCAGGTCTAAACTCATGGACTTGAAGTACAAGGTCCGAACCCAGGTCCGAACTAGAAAGCTGTGAAGACAGGATTTTTGGAACGCAGGTCTGAACACCAAGAGCTTGAACCAGTGTCTGAACCAGGTCTGAACCAGGACTAAAACAGATTGAACGCAGGACTGAACCAGGACTGAACCAGGTCTGACAGGTCTGAACCAGGTCAATCCAGGACTGAACAAATTTCTGAACCGGTCTAAAAACGAGTTGAGCCACCAGGATCCGAACCAGGTCTGAGCCAGTCAACCAGGACTGAAACAGTGTCCGAGCCAGGTTGAGTCCAGGACTTGGACGAACCAGGAGCGGAACCAGAAGTGTTTGAACAGTTCTGTAACCAGGGCTAAAACAAATCTAAACCAGGACTGGGGGAACACTGTCTAAACCAGTACAAAACCATGCAAAAACCAGGCCTAGAGCCACGTCTGAACCATGGAATTCTGAACCAGGTCTAACACCAGGTCTAAAACCAGGACTTAAGAAACAAGATCGAACCAGGTCCGAACTAGGACCGAACAGGTTGTTAAAAATAGGTTGAAAACCAGGTTGAACCAGGTTTGAAAACCAAGGACCTAAACAAGGTCTGAACAGGTCTGAGCCAGGTATAAAACTCGCAGGACTGAAAAGGTCACGAACCAGGGTCCTGAACTAGGACCGAACCAGGGTTTGAACCAGGGTGCTGAACCAGGTTTGAACCAGGTCTGAACCAGGTCTGAAGCTAAGAATCAGGAATAGAAATACATGACTGAACCAGGACTGTATAGCCTAGGACGAACAGGGTTGATGAACAGGTCGACAGGTCATAAATTCCCTCAGGATCTGGCAACCAAAAATCTGAACCGGGCTAAAACAGGACCAACCAGGTCCGAACCAGTCGACATTGTAGCCAGGTCTAAACTCAGGACTGAACAGGTCCGTACCAGTCTAAATCCACGGCTGAAGAATCCGAACCAGTTGTAACCAGGTCTGACACCAGGTAAAAAACAGATCTAACACCAGACCTGAAACGTGTTAAACAGGACAAAACCAGACAATAACCAGGTCTGAACCAGTCTGATCCAGATCTTCCAGTCTAAACCAGGTCTAAACGCAGGACTAAAACAGATCCGAACCAGGTCCGAACTAGGACCGAACCAGGTTTGAATCAGTTTGAACCAGGTCATTGAACAGGTTTGAACCAGGACCAAACCAGGTCTGAACCAGGTCTGAGCCAGGTCTAACAGACTGAAACAGGTCCGAGGTCCGAACTGACCGAACCAGGTTTGAACCAGGTCTGAACCAGGGGTCTGAACCAGGAACTAAAACAGATCTGAACCAGGAACCAAACCAGGATGAACCAGGTGAACTGAACCAGGTCTGAACCAGGTCTGAGCCAGGTCTAAACCAGGACTGAACCAAATCAACCGGTCAAAACAGGACCAAACCAGGTCCGAACAGGGTCTGGCAGTCTAACCAGGACCTGACAGGTCACAGGTCAACCAGGGACTGAACAGGACCAGTTTTGAACCAGGTCTGAACCAGGACTAAAACAGATCTAAACACGACTGACCTGTCTACACCAGGACAAAACCAGGACAAACACAGGCCGACCAAAGTCTGAACCAGATCTGAACCAGGTCTAAACCAGGTCTAAGACCAGGACTAAACAGATCGAACAGTTCCGACTAGGACTGAACAGTTTGAATCAGGTTTGAAGGTCTGAACAGGTTTGACCGAGGACCAACCAGTTGAACCAGGTCTGAGCCAGGTCTAAAACCAGATGAAACGGTCCGAACCAGGTCCGAACTAGGTGAACCAGTACCGTGAACCAGGTTTGAGGTAACGCATGTTTCTGAACGACAACAATGACAGGGACTTGAACCAGGATGAACCAGGTCTGAACCAGGCTGAACGCAGATAAAACAGATCTGAACAGCTGAACGCACGTACTGTGAACCAGGTCTGAACCAGGTCTGAACCAGGTCTAATCCAGGACTGAACCAAATCTGAACCGGGTCTAAAACAGGACCAAACCAGGACTAAAACAGGTCTAATCCAGGACCAAACCAGGTCTAATCCAGGACCAAACCAGGTCTAATCCAGGACCAAACCAGGTCTAATCCAGGACCAAACCAGGTCTAATCCAGGACCAAACCAGGTTAACCAGGTTAACCAGGACCAAACCAGGTTTTAACCAGGACTCTCTTTTCTCCTCTTTTTGCAGTTGTGGTGGTGTTCTTCTCAGCTTCAAATGGACAAAGCTCTGAACACAACAGCACCAGTTTGCCTCCTCCAGGTCAAACACTGCAACTACATTTTACACACAAGCGTTTTCACGTTTTCACCTGCAGGTTAAACGTCCAGGAGCATTTGTCAGTCAGACTTTCACACAAATCACTTGACTTTGTGTTTCAGTGACTAACAAATCAGAGTCCTTCACTTCACCCTCTGTGAATGAACCTTCGCTCGCTGATGATGATTTTAGAAACGACACTGTCCCGAGCAACTCCTCTGCAGAGGTACAATTAGCATTTGGTTACTTTTGGAGACTTTCCAGCAGTGATTTGTGGACTAAACCTCGACCAAACCAGCCTTAAAACAAAGACCTGAACTCGAACTGAAGCATCCAAACCAGTTCAGAATCAGGACAAAAAAAACAGAAAGCAAATTGCCCTCAAAAATAAAGAAAAAATGCTAATAAAGTATTTTTTAGTTCTTGTTGTTGTTTTCGGAGAATTGTTGCAGTATCACCAAAAAAATCACTATTGTTTCCTTGAATAAATGCACTGATGAAACCGATAAAACATTGTTGATATGTTAATCTTTCTGTAAAGTTCAGTTTTAGTTTGACGCAGTTACACATCCCCTCCACAAGGTGATGCTAAGAGATAAAGGTGTTGTATAAAAGCCCCATATTCTGAGAAATTTGGCATAAAATGAACACAAATACATGGTTTACGGAGTCTAAATGTGTGCGCGGTGTGTCTTAATTTAGGCTAATTACGACTTGTAATCACAGAAGATGAAAACAGTAACTAAACCAGGCCAAAATATCTGCACTTTTAACCGTAAAAGCCGACATATTGCACGCTGGATGTCGTCAAAAATGAGCGGAATGGTGATTGTTGTAAATATGTAAGTGATATAAAGTCGTGCTCTTCGTAATTCTGAGTTTTTGGACTTGAACAGGACTTTAAGTACTCGAGTCATGCCAGCACCACGACGGAAAATGGTCAAACATCGAATTATTCCACTGAAGCACCGACTGGACCGAATGGAACGACCGTATGTTTAATTCAATTTATTTCATTACATTTTTTTGTGTGCATAACATCTGGAGATTTGTGAACTGTGTATTTAGCATTTTTAGGCTGAAAAATCCTTTAAAATTACAACATAGAACAAATCATTTAAAAAAAGAAAGAAGAGACAAATCACGGCACACAAAACCCAAAGAAAACATCCCGTCAAATTTATACATTTTCAAATTAAGTCCGAATATAACCTTGAATTTAAACTGAATTTATGTTGTTTATATGTATTCCTGGAGACGGAGCACGTGTAATGCAGTGCTGTGGCAGAAAAGTCCCATTATGCACCTTTAAACCATGTGTAACCTCCTTTTAAACCTATGAGCAAATATCTATGGTTTAGTTTAGGAGTAATTTTCAAACTAAGATGTAAAAAATAAATACAAAAATCTTGACTTTGTGACATTTTCAGGGCGACATTGATAAGGGTTTTGGAGTCCGTGACACTGAGGAGGAGAAGCAAGAGGAGGCCGGAAACATTTCACTCACCACCGAGAAGAATGGTACTTCCTGTTACTCACCGCAGACCCCCAATGCGCTGCACTGTGTCACACAATGTCCCGGCCGCACACCGTGAGAAGAAACATCACGATTTAACAACTCTTCCCGCCAAAAAACTGTGAAATCCCTTATTCCCTTTCATTCACAGCGTCCAACTTTATCAAGCGAAATCAAACTTTCTGAATGATAAAGTCGAGTAAAAGCTCAGGACATTTAAGATTGTATTGTTGTCACGATGATCAATTAATGAAGGGAATAAGAGAGTATTTACAGTTAGTCGGTTTGGTGTCTGCACACTGACTGATTTAAAGTTAATTTAGTTCCTCAGATTTAAGGAATTTTTTAATATTTTAAGGTAAAAAAAATCAAGAATTATTATTATTATTACTATTATTATTATTATTATTATTATTACTGTTATCATTATTATATCATTATTATTATATTATTGTTATTACTATTATTATATCATCATCATTATTATTATCATTATTATCATTGTTATTATTATATCATTATTATTATCATTATTATATCAACATTATTATTATTGTTATCATTATTATATCATCATTATTATTATTATTATTATTATTATTATATTATTAGGTTATTAGAACAAAACCAGAGTTATTTAAGGATGAAGTAAAGATAATTTAAGCTAATAATTTCAATTGCAAAAAGATTGTAAAGTTGAGCTAAAACAGTGTAATATTTAAACTGCGACTCACTCAGGCTGTTCTCCACTAGATGGCGCACACGTAACGCAAACTCTTCGTTCTTTTCGCAGAGACGGGGAGTAAAGCGGCCTCCACGTGGGGTAAGAGGCTCCTCCTCCACAAAACATGGTTCAAAACATGATTCAAAACATGATTCAAAACATGGTTCAAAACATGATTCAAAACACGATTCAAAACATGATTCAAAACATGATTCAAAACACGATTCAAAACATGATTCAAAATAAAAGATTCAAAACATGACTAAAAGTGTTGAAAGTGAAAGCTGTTCTCTGATGCAGGGTACGTGATCCTGATGCTGATCCTTTTGCTGATTATTGCTCTCTGCATCATTCTCTTCTACATGAGGAGAGTCAGTCGGGTGAGAACACGACTTTACACCTTTCGCGTCATCGATCTACTTTGGTGCATTTGAAGGTCACTTTTCTGTAGTTTTGGCTTTTGTCGTCTGATTTTCTAATTATAAGTAGAAACAAGCTCTGCGCAGAGGGTGGTCTTGTTGACACTAGTTTGGGCATTTGTTGGACATTTCCTATTCCTTACAGTGGAACGTTCCGGGCAAATCATTGGCATCTTCATTGGAAGATCCTCCTCTAGAAAAGTTACACCGTTTGACTTTACCTATCAATTAAAAATGGAATGTCCCAGTTCCAATTAATGCTAACGTTAAAGCTAATGTTAATGCTAATGTTAATACTAATGTTAATGTTAAAGCTAATGTTAATGATAACGTTAAAGCTAATGTTAAATGTTAATGCTAATGTTAATGTTAAAGCTAATGTTAATGCTTATGTTAAAGCTAATGTTAATGTTTATGTTAATGCTGATGTTACAGCTAATGTTAATGCTAATGTTAATTTTAAAGCTAATGTTAATGCTTATGTTACAGCTAATGTTAATGCTAATGTTAATGCTTATGTTAAGCTAATGTTAATGCTAATGTTAATGCTTACAGCTAATGTTAATGTTAATGTTAAAGCTAATGTTAATGCTAATATGTTACAGCTAATGTTAATGCTAATGTTAATGCTTATGTTACAGCTAATGTTAATGCTAATGTTAATGCTTATGTTAAAGCTAATGTTAATGCTAATGTTAATACTATTGTTAATGTTAAAGCTAATGTTAATGCTTATGTTAAAGCTAATGTTAATGTTTATGTTACAGCTAATGTTAATGCTAATGTTAATGCTTATGTTACAGCTAATGTTAATGCTTATGTTACAGCTAATGTTAATGCTAATGTTAATGCTTATGTTAAAGCTAATGTTAATGCTAATGTTAATACTAATGTTAATGCTAAAGCTAAAGTTAATGATAACGTTAAAGCTAATGTTAACGCTTATGTTAATGCTTATGTTAATGTTAAAGCTAATATTAAAGCTAATATCAATGCTGATGTTAATGTTTAATGCTGATGCTAATACTAATGTTAATACTCATGTTAATGCTAGTGTTAATGCTAGTGTTAATGCTAATGTCAATGCTATTGTTAATGCTAATGCTAGTGTTAATGCTAGTGTTAATGCTAATGTCAATGCTAATGTTAATGCTAGTGTTAATGCTAGTATTAATGCTAATGTCAATGTTAATGCTAGTGTTAATGCTAGTGTTAATGCTAATGTCAATGCTAATGTTAATGCTAATGTATGTTAATGCTAGTGTTAATGCTAATGTCAATGCTAATGTTAATGTAGTGTTAATGCTAATGTCATGTAATGTTAATGCTAATGTTTATGTAGTGTTAATGCTAATGTCAATGTTAATGCTAGTGTTAATGCTAATGTCAATGCTAGTGTTAATGCTAGTGTTAATGCTAGTGTTAATGCTAATGTCAATGCTAATGTTAATGCTAGTGTTAATGCTATTGTTAATGCTAATGTCAATGCTAATGTTAATGCTAGTGTTAATGCTAGTTGTTAATGCTAATGTCAATGCTAATGTCAATGCTAGTGTTAATGCTAGTGTTAATGCTAGTGTTAATGCTATTGTTAATGCTAATGTCAATGCTAATGTTAATGCTAGTGTTAATGCTATTGTTAATGCTAATTTCAATGCTAATGTTAATGCTAGTGTTAATGCAACTGTTAATACTAACTTAAAAAAGAGAGCCCCTTCTAAATGCTACTCTCTTGCCCAGACGTACACGTTCGACCTGCAGCGTCCCGCTCCGGGCCGCGGCGAACCAATCGGCTCCTTTGAACCGGTTCATCTGGACGACCTGGGTAAGAAACGACATTGTAGATGAAAAGAAAAAAAATAAATGACAAAAGCTTTACGTTGACATTAAACAATTAGAACTTTTGTGTCTTCTTTCAGATATGATTATTATTTTTGTGTCTTATTTTCCGTTGAAAATTCCCGATTTTGTTCATTATTTATAGTTTGTCCTTCTAATTACATTGCAAATTATAAATCAGGTGTGGCAAATTACAAGTTTCACCGAATACTTTTTCATTCTTAGTGGTCCAAGTCATTTCTTGGACCACTACTTTTACACCTACTTGAGAAACATTATTTATTACGTAATACTCTTATGTCAAATGCAAATGATAAACAATTAAGATGATTAAAACCATAAAACACTGTCACAAAATAGAGCTTTATTGGGGTGTAATTCACATGTTTACTTCTTTAATGTGTCTGCTTTCCAGATTATCAGGTTCACACATCGGGAATTTCGAAAGCGGCTGAAGCAAATGGCGCGGGTTTGTCGACTGGAGACAAGGAACTTAACGGAGAAGGTAGAACACGGCTTAAACTGACCTTAAGTCACAATATCTGCAAACCTACTTGACGGTTAGTGCGGTCCGCCACTTGCATGACTCCATAGAGACGATGTTGCTTTGCCTCGAATGCCCCACAGTATGGCATTAAACGCGTCTGTCTTGCATGTACTCAGAAGGTTAGGTTATCGATAGCAAATATCAATATATCAATTTAGAAGAAAGGGTGAAGCTTCATGGACCTAGAGGCAGTCGTTAAAAGTAGTTAGAAAAGATTAGAGGAGATACAAAAACCAGAGCCAGGAAAAGCGTCTCCATGGAGACAAGCAAGCGGCGTATCCTCTAACATAAAAGCGACATTTAACTGATTTAAATGTATGATTTTTTTTTATTCTCTGTTGAAGTTTCACAAATCACTGGACTGCAAACGCCAGACTCTAGTCCCAAGATCGAACCGACCCAAGTCCAATTAAACCAGGACCCAGTAAACCAGGACCCAGTAAACCAGGACCCAGTAAACCAGGACCCACTAAACCAGGACCCTCTAAACCAGGATCTCCTAAACCAGGACCTGAGCTCCAGTCCGGTTCTGTTTATTGAGGAATCACAAGAAGAGATCAATATAAACAACAACAACCCATGTAAGATTTTAAAATATTACACAAACAGGAAAGAAAGAGAAATGTGAAATAAAGAAATTCATATAAATACATAATAAATATGAGTGAATGAAATACAAGATTTACAAAACGTCAAGGTGAATGTGCAAATGATGGCCGCGACACGTAACACGGCCCGTGAATCAGACGTTTCTTGAGTCCTCGGGGGAGACACTTGAGCGCTTTGCTGTAATTCTCTGCTCTGAGTTGTAAACGTGTTGTTTGTTTGTGACAGCGGTGCGTTCGAGTGCGTTCGTGGAGATAAACCTGGACGAGCCTCAGTCCTCGGTGCAGCCGTTCAATTTCTCGGCATCGGAGCTTCAGCGTTTCTCCTGAGACTGCAGTCCAAGCGTTCTGTTCATCAATCACATATTTTGTATATAAGTAATTGAAAATAATTTTGCTCTGATTTCAGTGCAATACAGTTGTTTCCAGCAGAGGGTGCACTTGCTCTCTTCTGCCGCATTGAGGAGCAGCTGTTTGTGTTGAAGGAGGTCAAAAGTGTGGAGAGAAAAACCATCAACATGACATCCAGAACATTTAAATGGAGCGGGAAAATAAGGGATATTTGAAGTAAAGCGTTTGTTGTCATAGCGATTTGTTAAATATGTCCATTTTTATTACAATGAGTCTTAAAACACACAAATACACAAATGCCATGCATGCAGTGTGTTAAATATGTTTTTATTATTATTCTAGTTGTTAAAATAATATAATGATAATAATATGTGACGCATCAAAGCATTTGCCCTCGGGACAATAAAGTATAAAGTCTAAGTCAGTGACAATATTTATTTATTGATTTAGACTGTTTTTAATGCTCAAAAATATGTTTAAAAACATAAATTCTTACTTACCACAGATCTGACCTGTAATTTCACCTGGTGGTGCCACCTGCATTAGTCTCCATGGAGATTGACATGTTTAATGCCATACCTTGGAAGGTTAAGAGTAGAGCAATATTATCTCCATGGAGACCAGCAGGTGACAGCCACTCCACCAGAAAAGTTACAGTGTCTCTTTAAATGCACGTCACATCTTTGATATTTGAACAGATTATGACATATTGTCTTCCTCGTTTGTTTGCATAAACATTATATTAAATGTTAAATCTTCTTGTTGCTGAAAAGGACAAGATCCAATATTAAAGTCACAAAAGGTGAACAATCAACTTATTTAACGCTCTTTGTCATGCTCATTTTTACCTTTATATCAATGAATTCATTGAATAAATAAGAGTGAGTAAAAATAAATCTGCTTCAAGACCAGAACCAGAATCCAAAAGATGCCACGCCACTGGAGAAAGAAGAAGAAGCCTCCCTTTGTTCCTCTCTTTAGTGGTTGGTTGCCAAAGGGGAATTTCTCTCTGGGAACCTGGTCCACCTCTCCATGGGAACCTGGTCCACCTCTCCCTGTCATCCATTTCAAATATGAATGCCAGAGCGAGGCGGACCTTTGACAAGGCTGAACTTGCTCTTTTCTGCTGCTCTGAGGAGCAGCTGTTTACACTGAAGGTCAAACGTGTGGCGAGAAAAACACAAAGGAACCTTTTGGAATATTACAAGTGACACCCCTAACCTTATGTACAGGGCCATTAAACCAGCCCAACAAGCCCCTCCCCCTTCTGGGCGGAGGTGTTTGTCCACGTGCATCAAACAGGCCAAAAGAATTGACCCTTGGGACAATAAAGTATAAAGTGTAAGTCAGTGACAGTGTTTGTAAAATGACACTTATATTGACATGAGAATGAACTGTGCCTCCATTTTCTCCTCAGAAGAACCAGTGAACACTAAACCTTAAGACACGGAAAGTTGTCATGAAGAACTTTATAAGCACAAAGTCATCGATTCAATTTGAACAGTTCAAATACAGATTTACACGCAGGTAATACTGTACAAACACACACACATTTAGTCTTGCTCAATAACAAACGGTAACACTTTTCCATTATTTACACACGCTGCAACATTCATAAAAATGTGTTTAAACTCACAGACAAAAGAGTCTGCGCTGCTTTTTAATATTCCCTGAATTCATATTTGAACGGCTTGTTTCATAAAACACTAAAAAGCTCTGGTTTCCTTTGGGCCGAGTTTCCGTGGTCCAGGACTTGAGTGATTTGGATGTTCCTGATTGACACAATGCATTTAACCTGGATCATGGACCTCATGACACCAGGCTACGCTTCTGAAACAGAAGATGGACCTGGAAGTGAGTTTGGAGCTGCAGCGAAGGTGAATCTGACCCCCAAAAACAACACGATCATCAGGAAGGACAGGAGTGCAGCGTACAGCCCGGGCCCCCCGGGCCTCTGCCTCCCGGGCCGAGCGCTCTCTGCCGGTGCCTGTCCCTGTGGGGGTCCGGACGGAGTGGTCTCAGCAGGAGCGGCTGTAGAGAAGCGTGAGACAGGCTTCAATATGATCATCAGCAGTGGTTATTCAAGCGTCATATTGTTTAAAGCAGAAACATCTTCTGTCTGTGTGTGTATAAATATGGCTGCGTTCTTTGTCTTATTTTGGTCGTATGATGTTTCAAATGATATCATCATTTCTAGGTCTATTATAGTTTGGACTTTGCTGTGGCGTGTGCACTCACTGGTCACAGAGAGATGACACTCGCTGCTGCTCCGCCCCTCGCTGCTGTAGAAGATGCAGGAGTACAGGCCCGAGTCGTCCAGGCGGAGAGCAGAGATCTGAACCTGGAGCAGCCCATCTCTCAGACCGGCTCGCTCCACTTGGACCCGGCCTCTGAAGTGATTGGCCTGGAAACGAGCGTCCTCTGTGTCCGTCATCTGGTGGAAGAACTCCCTGGAGGTGTGATTGGTCTCTGGGTCCTGGTCGCAGATGGATGTTCAGTGGTTTGAGGGCTATTTCTGAGGAGAACTTCCACTCCAGTGTCACTGACCCGCTCTCGAGCGCCTTCAAGATGCACGAACCACCTGCACCTTTAACAAGCATTTAGATATAAACATGAAACGAGTGCAGAAGCAGTTGGTTCAAAAGCTGGCCTCTAACATACTTTGAAGAAGTTTGCTCTCAGTAAATGAAGCAAAGACTCACCATAGAAGAATGTGCTGGTCATCAACGTGAAGATGAGCTCTCCAGGAGACATCTGAGAAGACACAAACAAATATCAGCCCTGCAGAATGTTCCACAGTATGGCATTAACCTGACTCTTGGAGAGGCCAGAATCTCCAGGCCTGGGTCTGAGAGTGGGACTTGTGGACGGCTCTTAGTTTGGACTGAATGTGATTGAATCCTGTCAATAATGTATTGTCCGTTCAAATAAAGATGAAATGTGACTTTGTTCGTGATGTTTGCATGATTCGTTCATCAGTTTTCCTTCAACTGTGGCCATAGTCTGCGTGGGGAGGAGCCTGCAGGAGCCAATCACAAGAGCGCAGCAGTCCTCATAAAAGCGCGTGTCCTTGTTCAGCGCAGAGGAAGAAGACGCGTTTTGGAGCGCGCGACAGCGCGAGATGAACCTGTTCCAACTCAGACTGAAGAGCGACTTCTTTTGGATCGGACTTTATTTTTCTGGAATGCGGGAATGACCTTTTGCCCTGGACTGAACATCCGGCTCGTCACTGATTTCCTCGAGTTGATAATGTATTGATTGTAATTGTTGTTGTTGTTGTTGTTGTTGTTGTTGTTGTCTACTAAGAACAAGGCGCTGTCACATGTTTGGCCTATGTGAGGACACAGAGCTGTTTTAAGTACTGACAATGATTAAAGTGGGCTTTTTTACCACTCATTTGAACACGGAAAAGAAGGGTTTGAATAAGAGTTTGGACTCCATAAACAGAGCCGCGTCACAGCTTCATGAGAATCAGGCAGAATTCGGATCAGGCTGTTCGATCAGACTAAATCACATCATGTCAATTGTGAGGTGAGGCTGAATCTCTTCGTGTTTCCACTTTGAACAGGAGCGTGAGCTTTGACGCGCGGGGTCCACAGGTCTGAGGCGAAACCCCCTGAGGCTGTGACGCCCCTCTTTCAGTCCAATACTTTCGTTTGCGAGATCGCCACAAAACATGCTCAATCCTAATTTGTAATAAAAGGCACGAGCCCGGCTTCTTTCATAATCTGATTCAAGCAGTCATGAATGTAATGCAGCTCGAGCCCAGTCCACTGCAAACCACAGACAGACGCGATAATAACAACACACACATATACACACACACACACACACACACACACACATATTCTATATCTGCATATATATAGATATAGATATATATATATATCATATTTAGATATATATATATATACACACACACACACACACACACACACACACACACATATCTATATCTGCATATATATAGATATAGATATATATATATATCTGTATATATTTAGATATAGATATATATACACACACACACACACACACACATATGCATGTAGGCACACACAAGCGGTTAGCTCTAGTAACTAGAGCTCTAGTAACTAGAGCTAACCGCTTGTGACCAGAGATATACTACATATACTCATATACTAGAGTCTAGTATATGAGTATATGTAGTATATATATATGTAGTATTGGGTCCTTCTATTTTTCATGCGTTTTTCTCACATGAATAAAGTCACTGGAGTCCGTTTGTGGAATGTGGTTGGTTGCTCTGACGAGAGGGCGGATCCCAGGAGCTCTGGATTCCACTTCATTTGAATTGAAAGCTCCGCCTCCTCGTCAGAGCAAATATTAATATGAAATACAATGGGAAAAAAAGCCTTTGAACCTTGCGTGATTTATTCATACAACCAACACCATTTCTTAAACTAAATTTTCTAAGTTTTTTGGGGGAAGAAAATGAATAATTGTCAAACCAAAAATAACAATCAACAACAGCAAATCTTTTTCTGTAGTGGAATGAGTCGAAACTCTTAATCAGCAGTTATGCTGTGAATCCAGCAATATTTTACTTCAAAATACTTCAAATAAGACCGGGTTTAAGTTTAGCCAGTTTAATTGAAGGTTTTGTTTTCTTTCTCTATTTTTGCACAATATCAAAGCAAAACATTGTGTTTTGTATTATTTTCAAAAGGCTGCACTATAAATGAGATTTGTATAGTGTACGTCATCAGTTCAAATGTGACATAAAAGTCTTTGACAGCCAAAGCCCTTTGCATTTCTGTCTCTGACAAACTAGAATCAGACTCAGAAAGGGCTTTCATGCCATTGTCAGTGACCAGGATTCACAAACAACAACCATTCATAATCATCATAATCATCATAATAATCATAATCATAATAATAATAATAATAATCCAAATATATCAAATAGGGCATGCGTGAAATTTAGAATTTACAAATAATATAAAACACAGAAATGATCCTACCTTAAGTCTGAGCAAGGAGCTGGGGAATGTCAAAATGTAATTCCTCAAATGCCACTTTCCTCCCTCTCTGGAACTGCTCCGTCTAAAATGGGCGGGTCTCTGTAACTCCTCCCTCTACCTCGATTTTAACGTGAACATATTTAAATCTACTAGTTCACGTGACTCATGCCTCACGTCACTACCGAACGCCACACCCTTTCTGCAGGTTGTTCTGGAGCAATAGCAGACAGGTGCAAGTACAAGTCCAGTGTGCACCACTGGCACCACTGGCACCACTGGCACCACTGGCACCACTGGCACCACTGGCACCACTGGCACCACTGGCACCACTGGCACCACTGGCACCACTGGCACCACTGGCACCACTGGCACCACTGGCACCACTGGCACCACTGGCACCACTGGCACCACTTGGCACCACTGGCACCACTGGCACCACTGGCACCACTGGCACCACTGGCACCACTGGCACCACTGGCACCACTGGCACACAGGTTTTGCAAACAAACACAACATTTTTTTTTGGAATGGAATGAGAAGAAACACTTAATCAGCAGATGCAATATTTTAGATACAAATACTTCAAATAAGACAGGGTTTAAGTTTAGCCTGTTTAATCGAAGGTTTTGTTTTCTTTCTCTATTTTTGCACAATAACAAAGCAAAACATTGTGTTTTCTATTATTTTTAAAAAAGCTGCACTATAAATGAGATTTTTATAGTCAATCCCTTTAAACGCTCTATGTCATGCTCATTTTTACCTTTATATATTAAATACATTGAATAAATAAGGAGAAGTAAAAATAAATTAAATAGACCTTTTTTCTGTCACAAATTCAGGGGCCGACTGAGCAATGGACCAAGAACAAAAAGAGGCTCTCACAAATTCACCTTCACCCAAGAAGAAAGCCACGGTTCCCAGTGCTGATGCAGAGGGCGGGGTTAAAGGGCCGATGTAGGCGTGTCGTCACTGAAAGCTCAGAGCGGTCAGAAATCTCTCACCAATCAGCATCCTTAGCGGCTCCGCTCTCGCGCTCTCGCTTTTGCGCTTTTGCGCCCTCGCTCTCTCTCAGACTTGTTTCACTGATTGAGAAGGACTCTTGGATGAGAGTCGAAACTTTTCGTTTTTTCTAAAAGAGTCCAGATGACTACAACTGAATCTTTTTCTACAATAGAGTGAATTAAGTAATGATGTTGTTTGGTTTCTTTAAAACATGTCTGAAGGTCTAACAGTCGTTTCTGTCTCTTTTCTGCATTTTGGACTTTAAATGTAAAGAACTTAGTGATGTTCAAATTGAAGCCTCTGAAAAGCAAAGCATTTGAAAAAAAGGCTTTAAATAATGTCTCCAGAGTGACATCTAGTGGTTTTATGAAGTACTACAACCCCCACAGTGGTTTGAACCACATCACATGTGCTGTGGTCGCCAATAAAAAAGCATCACATTTTAGTTGTTTTATTGATGCGTTTGTGCTTCTAGACCAGGGCTGTTCAGTTTAAGTCTACAGAGATCCACATTTGTCGAGGGCCGAGGCCTCTGGGCCGGAGGTGCACAACACCCCACCACTGTAACTACATTTAAGGGTCACAACATATCCTACTTTTCCATTCAAATTGAGTAAGTACAATAAAATAATGATGTATTATTAGTAGTAGTTTATTTAAAAGGGACAGAACAGAGAGCATTGTCACATATAAAATAGTAACCGAGGCCATGTCCATGGGCCATCGGGCCAAAGGCTAATTTGCAGACCTGGTCCCTGACATTAAAACAGACAGAAAACAATGACAATGGGTCTCTTTGTTGATATTTCCTTCTGTACTGCATGTTGGACGTATAGTCCAACATGCAGTACAGAAGGAAATATCAACAAAGAGACCCATTTACAATGGCTTTAGTCTTCACAGACTTGATTTAATCCACTGGATTATGTTTTCTAATGATTTTTGGCGTGAAGAGAAACACAAAGAGACTGTTTGAGAATGGTTTAAAGACAGTTGTCTTCGGACCACTGTGAGACACTGACCAGTTGCTTGTTCTCTGGAGTTTTAGCTGAGACATAGATGACAGTGTCATCAGCATACAGCACTCAGCCTCTTTGCAGATGTTGGGGCGTTCATTGATTTAAAGATGGAACTGTATCGGGCCCATTATAGAGCCTTGTGGGACCCCTGTTTTGTATTCCAGAGGGGCAGAAACTGTGCCACCGGCTTTTACACGTTTCCTCTGTCTCTTTGTGGTTGAATCCTTCAAACTGCAAGTTTGCATTTCTATTGAATATTTTGGCCCAAAGCCAAACTGTTTTGGGTGAAAGATTACATTTTGGTCTGTTTACTCAAGTAAGTGTTCAGATACAGTCTTTTCCGATCGCTTTGAGTTTATAGAAGAATGGAAATTGGTCTCTAATTGCAGGCCTGATCAGTGTCTCCAGATTAAAAAATTGGGCTGACGAGACCTTTTTTTAAATCTTGAGGAAATTCCCAATTAAAGTTGGACAAATTCACCTGAAGGGTTAAAGGCCCTGTCAGAGAATCTGTGCTTCTTCAGGAGGGCGGAGTCCAAACCAAATACATCCTTAGCTTTAGAGTGTTTAAAGTTTCTATTCTTTTTGTTTCATGAGTTTCATTGGTTGGTCGAGAATGCATTTTCTGTTGGACTCACTGTGGCGTTTGGGAGCTCTCTGGATTTAAAACCTGTGGCTATTTGTTCTACTGAGGTCACAAAGTATGTATTTAGTGAAGTGGTCGATATCTGCCCTTTAATAACCCTAAGCCTTATTTCGGGCCCTATGTTGTCCTTGTTTAGGCTCTTGCTTGGTCAGTGCGTGTATGTGTTCCCAGAGACCAGAGCTGTTCCCCCCGATTCTTCCATCAGCAGGAAATACTCTGAGCTTTTCTCATTTCACTGACCACTTTGTTCCTAAGGCTTCTAAAGAGGCATTATCAGTGTTTAGTTTGGTTAAGACTGACTTTTTTAATGCAGCATCGCTTTGATTCATGAGCTGACACATATTTGTACTAGTCCAGGGTAAAGACTGTTTCTTAATTTAATTGGCTTTGGACATTTCTCAGTTACTTGTGTTTATATTTGTCAGTAGACAAACATACATATACATATATATATGTATAATTCTTTTTTTTTATTATATTTGAAATTTTTCAGAAAGTAGTCTTATTGTCCTATTGTATTTTAAGTATTTTATTTCATATTTCTCACAAAACTGCAAAAGGTTAGAAAGTATTTCATTTAGTCAACTTATTTAAAAGTGTAATATTGCCAGTCAGTCGAAGTGTCTTGCATTCATCACAGTGCATATGGTTGTTTTTCTTTGGTAAATCTTCATCACTCAGATCAGACTCCTCCCCTCACAGTCTCCGTGGAAACAGTGAATAGTCATCAAGAGCAGAGAGCATGAGGAGTAAACCAGGTCTCTCTGTCTGCTTCATGTTCAGGAAGAAGTATCACCAACTCTTCATCGTGATCAGCGAGACCAAACTCTTTAGAAACACATTTCTCAAGTCTCAAACTATAGAAATGATCCCTGAAAGTAAAGTCTTAATGTTGGACAGCTCTGACACAGAGACTCTAGAGCCTCACACTGTGACTCTGGGTCAAGTACAATATGTCCACTTTTATATCAGAGCGGGAACGTTGTTTTGAAGATGGGAAAATCTGAATATTGAGTTTATCAGTTATAGGAGAAAATGTGCCAAAAAGTGCTAATTGAAAATAAAACAATCAAAAAAAGTGATGTTGTTGTTGTCAACTTATCATATGATCCTCAAGACAAAACTTTTAAACCTCTTTGTTTTTACAATTTTTTCCAAGAAATCCACAACCTTGTTACTTTATTTGTCTGAATACAATCACACCAATCTGCTCCTCTCACTCTGTCCACCGGTCTTCCTCAAGGATCCCTCTTTAGCCCCTTTACTATTCTCACGCTACATTAACGATGTCCCCTCTGTTTGCAATAATGTCTTCATTCTTATGTACGCTGACGACACCGTAATCTACACACACACAGCAATAACATCTCTAAGGTCTCAGAAACTCTCACAAACACCATGACTCAAGGCTTATCCTGGTTAGACCACTTCTGTCTCTCATTAAATGCTCCAAAAACAGTTGCCATGGTTCCACCAAATCCAACACTCCCCATACTGACCCGGACATATATGTTTCAGCAGAACGACTGCGGATTGTTCCAGAATACAAACATCTTGGTGTTACAAAAGATTCAAATTGTCATTCAAATCTCACATCAACAGAATCTGTCACAAAATAAAATGTAATATCTGTAATTTCAAACACCAAATATCCACACAAGCCGCTAAAATGTTCCTGCAGTCAGTGATCGTATCCCACATCACATACTGTCTACCTCCTGTCACTGGCTCACGCCTGTGATGGGAAAATGTCTTTCTATCAAGGTTGCAAATGTCATGTCTACGCATCATATAATATTATCTTAGCTCCAGCCCAAGTCGTGGGTCAAAACCTTGAGGGGTGTTTTCATTTTGACTAGAGCTGATTTGATTGTGACAATGTGCGTACGTGTCAATGTATGTGACTGTCTATAAAAGGATGTTTACAGTCATTGTTCTGGAGTGAGGAAGGGAGAGATGATCTTGTCAGGGAAAGTGTTTTATTTACTGTGCACAAGTAAATAAAGATCGAACTATTGAGAACGACAAACTCTGTTTACCTCTCTATTTCTTGGTACTTTTCCACAGAAATGCCACAACAATTTGGCGTCTAACGAACTACTCCTTCGCCTGGCGGTCTGTCTTCGTGGGTCGTGTGAAGCAGTGTTTGATCCACCTGGAACATCACCTGTTTCCAGCCTCATTCCTCCACACATTCGAGACGAGAGGGCTGAATCACAGGCCTGAGAGGACGACGCCGGCGCTGGGACTCAAAAGAACTAATTTTTTTTGGTGAGTTTGTCCATCTCAATTGTGTCGATAGATAGGGGTTTAATTTCTTCTCTTCTGAGAAGAAAAGAATAATAATAATAATAATCTTAAATTAACTTCAATTTTGTTACTTTTGGGATCCGTGCTGCACATTGCTGCCTGGGTCCTTAAACGAGTTCAGCTGGAGTCTGAGGAGGATTTAGTCTGTTTTGACAGCACATTCTTGGCTTATCTAGTTGGCGAGGCCAATGCCCTGTAAAGACCAGGAGAACCTAGCTCACTCACCCTTTAACTAAAAGCATAATTTAAAATTAGCTTTAGCTGGGGGTTGCCTGGGGCGGTCAGTTTAGCGAGTTGTGTACCCTAAACTAGAGGAGTGGGAGGTACGTTTGCGCAACACAGACGTGTGAATCGGCGAGAAAACGTGTGGTCGTAAAATGGGGAAAAGTCAATCCAAGAATGATGCTCAGATCCCCGAGACTCCAGTGATGCTTGTCATGTCTAATAAATTTGGACAAGAATGCTTAGAATGCTTGCCTCTTTGGACGGAGAACTATGGGTTCCCAGTGGGAGGATCTTTAAGCATGAATCAAATTGCAAACCTTAAAACAAACTTAGAGAGAGCAAAAGAAGACTTGTTAAAAACTAAAAAAGTGTCAAGTGAGTCGGTGAGGTGGATGCAGAAGCACGAGAAATGGGTAAAAGTGTGGGAGACTGAAGCTGAAGCACGTGAGCGAAAGAGACTGTGAACAAATGGAGACTGTCAAGGGCGAATGTGGGAGAGAGAGCGAGAGTGTGAAGCCGCCGCTTTATTCACATACGGCTCTCAACCCGATTCTCAGTGCGGACACCAGCACACACACACTCTGGTGCATGCACACGCACACATGCACCCGCACTCACAACTTCACATTCGAGAGAACATGTTACTGTGTCTGTTCCTCGTGTTTACCCAGATCTGACCAGTCTTTCTGAGGCGAGAACGGACCCGGACCTCGAATCCTACTTCATCAGCCGACCTGTCAATCATGCTCCACCAGAACTCGAGGAGGAGGGGGCCATAGGAGGGGACGAGATTCAACAAACAACAAAAGCGAAAAGACCCAAACCCGTTGTTGTGAAAAAAGGAATGGAATGGCATCCTCCGGACGGGACATCCTGAACCAAACGCATCACTGCCCATGGTCGAGGTGGCCGGACCAGAGGGACAAATGTACGTGTATAGACCCTGGAGTTCAGAGGAGGTCGTGGCCAGTGCCAAAGCCCTGCCAAACCCGCTGGGGAATGGGACTCAATTTTCTAAAGATTTTGAAGAATTTTGCAAAGAATTTCGACCTTCGGGGCTCGAGTGCAGAAAGATATTGGTGGTTGCTATGAAAACTAGTGACTTTGCAAAGATAAAAGATGACATTCCAGCCAATGATCTGCGGGCCGACAAACCCACATATGCACACAATGTGGCCTACATTGCGGCTATAACCAGACTGAACTTGGCCATTTCCCGAGAATTTCCTGTCCTTTATGACCCGGAAGCTATCCAGGGGTGCCGACAAAAACAGGACGAGAACACAGACGATTTTATCCACCGATTCTCCATCCTGTACAAAGAAAAGAGTGGCATGGTAGACGGGCCGGGCACACCATATGAAAAAAAGTCTTTGCCAGGCACTTTACCAAAGCATGCTCCCGGACATATTCGCCAGAGTACAAAAGACATATGTGGGCGGATTTGAGCAGCCCAAAACTCGAAGACCTGACCCGGTATGCACGTCATGCGCAAACGCTTATCGCAAAGACAAAGAAAAAGAAAGAAGAAGGACGGGCCAAAGAACAACATGAGGCCATAATGACACTCTATGTTAATTCTGGCCAACTGGGAGGACAGCAACTGGGGGGTCAACAACAAAACCAACGCGGACGTGGACGCGGACGTGGACGTGGAAGACGGGAACAACGGAGAGGTGCATGTTATGTCTGCGGACAGTTGGGACACTTTGCCCGAGACTGCACAGCGACAACACCGCAGTTTGGACATTACTATCCTACCGGGCAACAGGCCGTGGCCTATCACGCACCCGGAGCACAGCAGGCTCTCCCGAACGTCCAGCAGCAGTTTTTTGGCTCTTCCGTCATCACAATCGCAGCATGGAGGGTCGGACTGACTGGAGGCGGAGGAAGGGAGCGGGTCCGAGCACGCACCAGAAACAACTGGCTCAACGAGACACGCACTGGAACAACACCTACAACCACACCTGCAGAAGGGTAACATGCACCTGACACCAATCTCACATGCCATCACTTATCTTGAGGGTTGTGCAGAGGTACCAGAGGGTACATATTCTAAAATTAGTCAAGCTAAAACTAAATTTCCCGAGTACCACATGATGATTAATGGTGAAAAAATTAATTTCTTGGTGGACTCAGGCGCCACAAATTCTGTGATTAAATTTTCTGCACTAACAAAGAAACCCAGGTTAAGTGGGCGGTACGCATTTTCATTAGCAGCTTCTGGAGAGACAATGAAAGAGAATTTCACATCTCCTTTAACATGTTTTGATGTCAGTGGTCACACGTTCAAAAACATTCATTTCTCTATTCTCCTTTGTGTCCGGTGAACCTGTTTAGGACGCGACCTAATGTGACGATTAGGAATCTGCCTTATCTCCACTGCAGACGGACTAAAAGTCACCACCATAAGAGAATTGGAACATGATTCAAATTTTCTGACGGGGCAGACAGAAGCTCCTGATTATAACTATTTTTGGAAATTGTCCCCAACCCCTTCAATTAAGCTAATTTCTTTAGCTCATGAGAAAGTGACACACACTGAGAATGCTGACTTCAAAAACATGGGAGAATTGCAGTGCTCGTTTTGTTTGCCCGCAGATGTAACTAGAACAGAACATGATTTTAATGCTTGTTGGTATGAATGTTATGAGGACTCTTTAACGACTGAACATTTATTCTGGGGTAATCAGTTCTCTGCTGTCTCTGTGTCGCTCCCTGACTCACTAAAAGAATGTAGTGTGTCAAACTTAAATCTGTACATAGGATTATCTAAACCAACAAACGCAAACTGGGGGGAAGTACAAGATTTTGTCTATGGCTGTTTCATGGCAGAGGACTGGGAGAATATTCCAGAATCTGCGGTGAAATTTTCACGCTCCACAAACGCGTGGAGGATGTGTTCACAATTGTCTCTCCCGTCCATTCGCTGTGTTTCCACAGGCACTGATAAGAGCCACTCTGCTCCAGGAGCAGGCTGTTTTTTGTCTCAGGCTGAGGCAGAGGCGATTCCTGAACTGAGAGAGGTTGCGGATGACCTCTGGGCCAAGAGCCCAACTGATGTAGGCCGAATTCGAAGTTGTCAACCCGTAGTTATCACCCCAAAATCTGACGCCCGCCCCTGTAGACCACAATATCCTCTGCGCCCAGAGGCAGTTGAAGGTATTACTCCAGTTTTTGAAGCCCTGAGGGGGGCGGGAGTAATAGTTCCTTGTAAATCAGGTGGGGTACGGAGTCCCATCTTTCCTGTTAAAAAGCAAGGTGAACCAGGGGCCCCAGAAAAGTGGCGGTTTACAAATGACTTGAAAGCAGTAAATGAAGCTGTGGAACCAGTTGCAGCTGTAGTACCTAATCCATACACTATTTTATCTCAGATTCCTTCAGAGGCAAAATACTTTACAGTTGTGGATCTGGCTAATGCTTTTTTCTCTGTCCCTGTTCATCAGGATTCACAGTTTTGGTTCGCATTTGAATTCCAGAACCGACTCTGGACCCTGACACGGCTTTGTCAGGGGTTCATTCACTCTCCAACGTGGTACAACGCAGCACTGCGCGATTCATTGGCTCCTCTGCAGCTGTCACCAGGAAGCTGTTTATTACAATATGTGGATGATTTACTTTTATGTTCTCCAACTGAGGACCAGTGTAAACAAGATACAGTGACTTTACTTAATCATTTGCACGCAGAAGGCCACAAAGCGAGCCTGTCTAAATTGCAATTTTGTTAAGGAGGAAGTAATTTTCTTGGGTCATGTGATTTCTAAAAATGGTAAAGGTATTTCCACAAAGCGCGTTGCAGCGATACAGAATATTCCCAAACCAATTACTAAGAAACAATTGATGTCATTTTTGGGAATATGTTCATATTGTAGACAATTCATTCCAAATTATTCTTTAATGGAGTCTCCTTTAAGTGCACTCATTCATGGAAAAGGCCTTCGGACTCATGACAGACTGACATGGACAGAGGAGGCGGAGACAGCTTTCTGTGAGTTGAAAATGGCCTTACAGAAGCCACCAACTCTGGGGTCACCTGACCCAACCAGACCATTCACACAGACTGTAGACGAACGAAACGGCTGCATGAGCTCTGTTTTGCTTCAGTCGCACGGGGCTCCCTGCGACCTGTCGCTTACTTTTCTGCTAAACTGGACACAGTAGCAGTCGGGATGCCACGATGTTTACGTGCGGTCGCGGCAGCTGAAAAGGCGGTCCTGGCATCACGTGATCTAGTGGGTTATGCTGAGCTCACACTGTTGGTACCACATGCTGTCTCTTTGATTTTATTGGAACAGAAAAACTTCTCATCTTTCTGCTTCACGATGGCTTAGATATAACACTATTCTTCTTGAGTTGTCTAATGTCACAGTAAAACGGTGTACACAGCTTAACCCTGCCACACTCTTGCCCACCCCTGATGAAGGGGAACCTCACTGTTGTATTTCAGCCATTGAACAGGTGTGCACTCCAAGACCGGATCTGAAAGAAGAGCCACTCATTAACCCTGATTTAATTTTTTATGTAGATGGCTCTGCATCTCGAGACGCTAGCACTGGTCAGAACCGTGTTGGCTTTGCTGTATGCTCTGAGTGGGATGTGGTGGCGTCAGGCCCACTGCCCTCACATTTCTCTGCACAGACTGCTGCGTGCAAACTGGCGAAGGGTCAGTCCGTCACAATTTTCACAGATTCTCGCTATGCGTTTGGTGTTTGTTATGACTGGGCTGGGGTTGTGGCGACGACACAGGAACTTTTTGAAATCAGATGGTAAGCCGATTCTGAACTCCACACAGGTTGCAGGACTCCTGGAGGCGATCTTGTTGCCATCTGAGATTGCTGTATGCAAAATGCCAAGCTCACACAAACCGAGATGACCAAATCTCACATGGTAATAGCAGAGCAGACTCCGCCGCCAAGGCCGCGTCTTATCTCTGCAGGCCAAAACAAAATGAATGTTTTGTGTCTCATAACACTTCTCTTGCAGAGTCCTTATCAGCCATGCAGGAGTTTGCCACGTCAGAGGAAATCTCTGTGTGGACTAAGGCTGGGGGCTGTGAAGTGTGATGGCACATGGCTTGGACCTAAATAACAAACCTTGCTTACCTAAGCATTTTTTTAGGCAGATGGCGTTGATCTCACATGGCCGTGACCATGCATCAAAAGGGGGGATGGTGACTGCTGTGGGACAAAATTGGTTCACAAAAGGTTTTTCTCAAATTTAATGCCCAAAAGTTTTGTCAATCTTGTGCTATTTGTTTAAACAACAATCCAGGTAGAGCAAAACAAGTCCCAGGCAGCGGCACCCACCACCACAAAGGCCGTTTGGGCACATGCAGATGGATTTCATTGAACTAACTCCATGCGAGGGCAAGAAATTCTGTCTGGTGTTTGTTGATGTTTGGTCCCGGTATGTGGAAGCTTTTCCATCTAAACATGCTTCTAGCAACGCAGTGGTCAAAGCTCTGATCACAGAGATTGTGCCACGCTGGGCATTCCTGAAAAGATTTCTAGTGACAATGGCAGCCATTTTTGTAGCTAAGGTGGTGGAGGAGGTGGGTCAATTTCTGGGCAATTGATCTCCGTAAACATACCTCTTATCATCCTGAATCATCAGGTTCGTCGAAAGGAGTAATGGGACGATCAAAACAAAACTGACTAAAAAATCTGTGAGCAAACAGGACTCTCCTGGGTCAAGGCGCTTCCACTCGCACTCATGTACATGCGTATGCGAGTACAGGCAAGATGTAAAATGAGTCCATTTGAAATTCTGTTTGCTCGCCCACCTAATATAGGCCTGAGCCCACCTCCACCACGAGATCTATCCAATTCTTCCCTTTGTGATGATTCAATGTTAGCTTATTGTAAAGAATTGGATGCACTGTTGTCCTCTATTTCTGCAACAGGTAAAAAACGCTCTCCCGAAGGCAGCTGAAGCTGTACTTCATAACTTCAAACCAGGAGACTGGGTCCTGGTCCGAGAGCCAAGACGTAAGCACTGGAGGTCCAAACGCTGGTTAGGTCCATTCCAAGTTCTTCTCATCACGGACACCGCAGTGAAAGTAGGCCGAACGCGGTACTTGGGTTCACGCATCACACTGTCGAGCAGTCTTCAGCTCACCTGCGGAGCTCAACAACAACAACACGGCTGTCTGTCCACTTCCGTGGGTCGGACACAAGGGCCGACTGCATCTCCAACCTCAACCACTGAGGACGTCGTGGGACCTTTGAATTGCAACGAACTCAAGCGCGTGAGAGCAGGGGTCAGAGCAGGTCATAAAGCTCCAGAGCCCACTGATCGGGTGCTCGCGAGCACGTGGCACTCTGCCAAACCCCAGCGCAGTTTGAAGCTCTGCATCGTTTGGTAATCGCATCTACACAACACGATCTTCGTTGTCTTCATGGCTCCTAAAGCACATCCATGTGCTCTTCAGGAGGAGAAGAGCTCTAACCTGATCAACAGGAGGGTCAACATCCGGTCACTGAATTGTAGAAAATTGATGTATGCCTTGTTGATGTCAGTAGCTCTAGCTTTGTTAATCATGTGGTTCATTGCTCCGCCCAGCTTGATATATCACAACAGAGAACAAAGGTTCAACCGTAACACTCGTACACTGCATAATGACAATACACAGATTGGGTCTCTTACACTTATTCATAAACCATTCCACTGTCTACACTCTAAATTACTGGTATCGATATGCTAAATATATAGCCGATAGCCACAAACGGAAAGATTGTTATGTGTGTACACATATGCCCATAGCAACGGCGTCGCCCCATGTGTTGCCTCTCCCTGTACCTGGTTTAGCCACCATTTTACCTAAAACGCTAATCTCTTTGGATAATCCTAAACTCCTGAGTAAAGATAGTTTTGGTCTGTGTGGAAAGTGATGACTCCTCTTCTACTACGCAAGACTACAAGGCGACCTGAAAATTAACATCAGACCTCCTGAGAATCTAGAACTGGGACCACTCTTTGGACCAGTACATATTCAACCTGGCTCTAAATTTGCATGTTTCACACAGAATATTATATCACCTTTGTCCACCGGATCATTCATACATGATCCCGTCGGATCATTCATACATAATATCTGGGGTACCACACCTCACACACAGAGCTCAGCGGGATCTGACACCTCATGACTCTGTTTGGGGTCTGACGTGCCAGATGACATAAGATTTGGACCACGGGGGAAAAAATTTTATTGGCATTATTCCCAGGTGTAGGTGTGGGTACACTCATGTTGCGTGTAGAAACGCTCAGCTACAGATTCACGTCATTTATCAACACAACACTTTGCCACTATTTGAGTCACAGAGAGAAGAGATGCATGCACTCCGCGAAGTCGCACTTCAAAATCGTATTGTGCTTGATCAAATCACTGGAGCGGCTGGGGGGGTGTGCACTTTACTCAAGGGGAGCTGTTGTACTTATATTCCCGCTAATGATGAGGATGGAGGAGCGATCCAACAGGGACTGGCAAATTTGACTAAATTTTCGTGACCTCATGGAGTCAGAAACTGTCACAGCTGCTCATTCTTCTTCAGTGTTGGGATGGTTTCTTACTTCCTGGCGTGACGTGCTTATAAATTTTGGCATTATTGTGGTTGTAATCTTGATTGTGTTCTCCTGTGTTCTCCCGTGTTTATTCAAAGTCATTGGTAAGATGGTTTCTGCTCAATATTGTGTCTGTTCAGGTGACAGGGCCAGATAAAGACGCTTTCAAGCAGGACACGGGTTACATTAGTGATTCAGACGATGATTCAATCATCAGGGGAATGAAGTAGTTTAACTGTTTTAAACAGAATTTACTGATTAAAGGGGGGGAGATAATGATGTTTTAAAAAAATCCTAGATTATTACATTTTTATCATTACTATTTTTATTATTACTATTTTTATTATTACTTTTCTTATTCAACATTATTTTTTATCATTTACTTTTATTATTACATTTTATTATTCATTTATTATTTTTTATTTTTCTTATTATAAACTATTTTTATGCTATTTTTATCATTACTTTTTTTTTATTTTTTAATTTTTAATTTTTTTTATTAATTACTTACTTATTACTTACTTTTTACTTATGATTATCATTACATTTGTATCATTACTTGTTACATTTATATTATGCTTATTATGCTAAAGGCTCAATGCTAATTCTATGCTAATTTTGGCGGTAATGTGAGGATGAGATACTCAGTGGTCAAAAGGACCAGAGCAAAATGGAATGTATACCCTGTACATTTGTGGTTCAAGGTTTCTCCTCTGAAAGGTTTTGCTTCAGCTAATCTTTGATTATTTTTTACTATCTCTTTGGGTTGAAGTTATTAATTGACTGATGATGAGATTTTTTTTTGTTATGTGATTTATAATAAACAGGTTTCATAATTATCGAGAGAGGGGATTGTGATGGGAAAATTCTTTCTATCAAGGTGCAAATGTCATGTCTACGCATCATATAATATTATCTAGCTCCAGCCCAAGTCGTGGGTAAAACTTGAGGGTGTTTTCATTTGACTAGAGCTGATTTGATTGTGACAATGTGCGTACTGTCAATGTATGTGACTGTCTATAAAGGATGTTTAAGTCATTGTTCTGGAGTGAGGAAGGAGAGATGATCTTGTCAGGGAAAGTGTTTTATTACTGTGCACAAGTAAATAAAGATCGAACTATTGAGACGACAAACTCTGTTTACCTCTCTATTTCTTGGTACTTTTCCACAGAAATGCCACAACAACGCACAACACTGAACCCTCTGCAATCGCTTCACAAACGAACAGTCAAAATCCTGGACAAAGCACAAACCGCACTCCCATTGCCCCATACTACACAAGCAGTCCATCAGCTTGGAGACATGGTCAAAGACGCAAATCTCTGTCGTTGTACAAAGTCATTCATGGTCTGTCATCTCCACCACTCAGTCAGTTTATGAACATCACAACCAGCAGAACCAGAGGAGCAGCAGAACCAGAGGGGGCAGCAATATCCCTTCAGGAAAAATGCCTTCAGTCAAACTGCCTCAGACTAACCTCACACCCACAACTCTCAGAAATGCAAACTTGTATCGCACCTTTTTCAGTTAAAACTATGGCTCATTGCAAACAAGACCTGTCAACACTAAGACGCCGGCTCACTCTGCTGCCCCTGTAGGTCACCTGTAATTGCGCGTGACTGTGTTTTTTTTGGTTTCCATAGGTTGTTTTCCATAGGTTGTTTTCTATAGGTTGTGTATCAGCTTGTTCTGATGTGTGTGTCTGATGATTGCTGTGTCTGTGTGTAANCCCGCTAATGATGAGGGATGGAGGAGCGATCCAACAGGGACTCGCAAATTTGACTAAACTTCGTGACCTCATGGAGTCAGAAACTGTCACAGCTGCTCATTCTTCCTCAGTGTTGGGATGGTTTCTTACTTCCTGGCGTGACGTGCTTATACATTTTTGGCATTATTGTGGTTGTAATCTTGATTGTGTTCTCCTGTGTTTCTCCTGTGTTCTCCCGTGTTTATTCAAAGTCATTGGTGAGATGGTTTCTGCTCAATATGTGTCTGTTCAGGTGACAGGGCCAGATAAAGACGCTTTTCAAGCAGGACACGGGTTACATTAGTGATTCAGACGATGATTCAATCATTAGGGGAATGAAGTAGTTTAACTGTTTAGACAGAATTTACTGATTAAAGGGGGGAGATAATAATGTTTTTAAAATCCTAGATTATTACATTTTTATTATTTCTATTTTTTTATTATTACTATTCTTATTATCACTATTTTTATTATTACATTTTTATTATTACTATTTTTTACTATTACTATCATTATTATTACTATTTTTATTATTACTTATTACCTACTTTTTTACTTTATGATTATCATTACATTCATATAATTACATTTTACATTTATATTTATGCTTATTATGCTAAATGCTAAATACTAACGCTAATGCTAATTTTGCGGTAACGTGAGGATGAGATCCTCAGTGGTCAAAAGGACCAGGGCAAAAATGGAATTTATACCCTGTACATTTGTGGTTCAAGGTTTCTCCTCTGAAAGGTTTTGCTTCAGCTAATTTTTGAAATATATATATGCATTTTTACCATCTCCTTGGGTTTGAAGTTATTAATTGACTGATGATGATGATTTTTTTTGTTAATATGATTTATAATAAAACAGGGTTTCATAATTATCAGAGGAGGGGATTGTAATGGGAAAATGTCTTTCTATCAAGGTTGCAAATGTCATGTCTACGTATCATATAATATTATCTCAGCTCCGGCCCAGTCGTGGGTCAAAACCTTGAGGGTTGTTTTCATTTTGACTAGAGATGATTTGATTTGTGACAATGTGCGTACGTGTCAATGTATGTGACTGTCTATAAAAGGATGTTTACTGTCATTGTTCTGGAGTCAGGAAGGGAGAGCTGATCTTGTCAGGGAAAGTGTTTTATTTACTGTGCACGAGTAAATAAAGATCGAACTATTGAGAACGACAAACTCTGTTTACCTCTTTATTTCTTGGTACTTTTCCACAGAAATGCCACAACAGCAGTCACTCACAATGGCTTCCTGTTATTATTATTATTATTATTATTATTATTATTATTTTATCCCACTCCATTATTTTGTACTTTTACTCATTCTTTGTGGGATGTTTGTGTGTGTGTGTGTGTGTGTGTGTTTTTCCCTGGTGTTGTCTTTGTTTACCTATGTTCTAATAAAAAAATAATTAAAAAAAACATTTAATAAAAAAAACACACTCACTTCTCACTCTCACACTCTCTCACTCTCACACACTCTCTACACTCTCACACACTCTCTCACTCTCACACACTCTCTCACTCTCACACACTCACTCTCACATCTCTCACTCTCACACACTCTCTCACTCTCACACACTCTCTCACTCTCACACACTCTCTCTCACTCTCACACACTCTCTCACTCTCACACACTCTCATCTCACTCTCACACACTCTCTCACTTCTCACACACTCTCTCACTCTCACACACTCTCTCACTCTCACACTCTCTCACTCTCACACTCTCTCACTCTCACACACTCTCTCTCTCACTCTCTCACTCTCTCTCACTCTCACACATTCAACAGAAATAAAAGATACCATCAACAGTTGACAGGAGGAGGAGCAGCAGGAGTCCAACCATAGCTTTTCCTGTCCCAGACACACATTTCAGTTACAGCGGCGTGTGTGTTCACATTTCAAACATTATGAAAACAAAACAACAAAACAAAAACGGGCCGACACAGCTCAGGATGCGTCAAATCTAGGCCCTGTACATACCAACTCCAGCCAGCAGAGGTCACAAAAGTTCATTTGAAGGGAGTGTGAGAGTAAGTTGTCAGCAGTGAGGGTATGAACCAGCACTGGACATTTTGCGTTTGCACACTGAGAACAGTGTGGAGTCAGTGCCGGAGCACAGGTTCAGCCGTCGAGGGCAGATGTTTGTGTTTTCTGACCGGAGCATGGGGTCAAGTCCGCTGAGTGGAACACAAAAACAAACACGTACAAATGATGAATGAAAAAACTATTCAGACGAGTTCCTCAAGCAAGAGTTTTTTCCCCCCAGAACTTTACTCCTTAACCACTTCTTTTTCCTGGCACCCCCGTGTGGTCAGAGGGGAATTGTACCTCTCCAAGTTTGCTTTTAGATGCAGAAACACCTTGGTAAATAACATGTTCCCGGGTTAAAACAATACATGTAAGTAAATGAAACCTAACAATTTACATTTCTTTCCTGTATGTATGAATTTAAACTGAATGTCCAAATATCCAATCACAGATCCTGCAAGTGAAATATAAGCCTACGACTGTCCAATCAATGTTTTCACCTGACGAAAGCAACTCTGCCACTTCATAACACGTCTTCTGAAAGGACAGAAAATAAGAGAATCATGATTGAACGTCATAAAACGATCCGCATTTATGTGTCGCTAAGGTTACCGAGCTGCAGTGGTGGCGCCACTGCGATGATTCGACTGAAACCGGTTTGGCAGGAAACCTAGACAAAAGAGCAACATGAAAAGACAATTCAGTATTTGATCTGTTTTATTACAATGTCACACAAACTCTCTTATGCGTCTTATGTCGCCTTGGACATGTTTAACAGGTTTTTCCATTTCTTTTATTTGGGCTTAATTTGGAGTATTTATACCTGTCGTACATATAAATGATAGTTTTACACCAATCGAGTAGGTATTTGGTGAAATTATAAACCTAAAAATGTTGCTTTTCTGTGATGACATTTTTATAATTTTTAGCAAATTTCCAAATACATATATCTTAACTGCGTTTTAGTTCAATGAGTCGTCCGACCTGTAGGGGGCACTTTAAATTTCCAACGTCTCACCTGTTTATTTGATATTTTTAGGGCTGTGCTTACATGTCAGGTGGCACAAAACAAAACCAAAACTGTGTTCAACGTTTGTCAAACTACTTTATTACAACTTTACGGCGCATAACGGAATGTCAGTAATGAGCAAAAACGCGTAAGTCAATCATAATAACACCATTTCGAAACTACTACTGCAAACGTACTTCACTGGAACAAGTCATTACACGTTCATCAGTCGTGACGCACTTAATGATACAACTCTAGTGAGACTTTCAAACAAAAGGTGCACGTTTTGGGGCACATTTCGATACCTAATTATGTCTTATTCAATTGTTCTCATGAAATTGAAGATTGAAATGGAAAAACGTACGCGTCGGACGAGAGGAAAGTTCTTTTAAAGTTCTTTTTTTTTTTTGCCGTCTCGATTTTGGTCGCAGAATGCAAAGATACAGTGAAAAGCGCCTGACGTTTCTTTAAAAAAAAGGGGTTTTGGTGTTTTTGAAAGCAGCTCTGCTCCAGTGTCGATGCGACTGCTTCAGAGTCGATCTTCAAAATGACACAATACCAATAGTCGGCCACTCACTTATGAGGTTAGTTTCCATTTCGTGTAAATACAGGCGGCTCTAGAAGAATCTACTGTGGATTTTAACGTTATCGACACACAGACTCTGCCACCAGTTCATTGAGTAAAAGTAACAAATGGTAAAAAAGGTTGCGAAGTTCAGTCAGATTTGAGAACTATTAAAGTGTGAAAAGTGATGATCTGGATATTTGAAAATTTGCAGATTTTTGTTTGAAGAGAATCAATTTCCTTAAAATTTCCTTAATTATTATTTTTTCTCAAAGTTGGGAACGTCAACGCAAAGTATAAACATGCTAAAAAAAACAACCCCTCGGACATCTCAGGTGGTCTAAAACAGCCAAGAAAAGTACTAGCAGAGAAGAAAGTACAGATACTTTGTCTCAAATGTAGTGACGGAAAAGTAAAAAGCATCCACGGCAAAAGCTACTTAAGTACAGATTTTTTCCTACTTCCTTACTCTCCATCACTGACTGCAGACCCCCAAGAACATCCTCTGCCTTCGTTTGCACAGTGGGCATTTTCATGTTCCACCATCAGACAGTGGAATCAGTCTGAAATGATCTGTAGACTGGCATAATTTCACTCTAAACTTGGAAAAGCACATACCGTATTTTGCGGACTATTAGCCGCTACTTTTGTCAGATGTTTTGAGCCATGCGGCTTATTTAGAGGCGGCGGCTTTTCTGTGTTTTTTTTTACTTTCACCGCTAGGGGCGCACTAACCGGAATTAGAATCAAAACTACAGAAAAGTTAAGCAAAGAAGCAGATGTTGCTTTTTTATTCAGCTAGCAAATAGAACACGGACGACAAATTACCAACTATAAATTATTTTCAAATTCTTGCCCCATCATTATGGAACCCAAACGAAGAAGTTCGTACGAAGCAAGTTTTAAGCTGAAGGCCATCGATCTTGCTAGGAAACCGCGCGGCTGCACGCAAGCTTAACATCAATGAATGTACGGTGAGACGCTGGAGGGGACGGAGGGGACAGCGGGACGAGCTCATGCAATGCCAAAAGTCAAGGAAAGAGTTCTGCGGCCTATACAAAAGGTGCGGCCTATGTATTGTTTTATTATCGTTTTTTTAAAAATAGAGCAAATGCGGCTTATATAGGGGAGCGGCTAAAAGTCCGGAAAATACGGTAATCAATTCAATTCAATTCAATTTATTTTTGTAACGCCCAAAATCACAACAGTAGTGGCCTCGACGGGCGACAGTGGAAAACAAAATAAAATAAACAATGTTCATAGAGACTTGGAAATGAGAAAAAGAGAAGGAAAAGCGATGAACAAATTGCCAGTGAAATTCAATATTAAATATTGTTTGATAGAAAAGTAGTAAGAGAAGCAGAGGATAGTGCTCAAGCCCCATACTTCCCCCAGCATAGTTGCTCCTAGGGCAGCAGAGCTGGGAACTGTAGGTTTTTATTTCTGTTCCTTACTGGCCTGACCATAAGCCATTTCAAAGAGGAAAGTTTTAAGCCTGGTCTTAAATGAAGAGACTGTGTCGGCCTCTTTAACATGGACAGGAGCTGATTCCACAACACAGGAGCTTGGGATCTAAACGCTCTACCTCCTACTGTGCTTTTAGAGACTCTTGGGACCACCAGAAGTCCAGCATTTTGAGAGCGAAGTGCTCTGTTTGGATGATAAGGTACTATAGCCTCTTTGAGGTAGGATGGGGCCAGGTCATTTATGGCTTTGTAAGTCAGGAGGAGGATTTTGAATTTGATTCTAAACTCGACAGGGAGCCAGTGAAGAGACTCGAGCACCGGCGTAATGAGCTCTCTTCTTTTTAGTTCCTGTTCGTAATCTTGCTGCTGCATTTTGAACCAGTTGAAAGCTTTTTATGGCGCTTTTAGGGCACGCTGCAGCAGGGAGTTACAGGAGTCTAATCTAGATGTTACAAACGCTTGGACAAGTTTTTCAACATCGCTTTTAGGCAAGATTTTTTCTGATTTTGGCTATATTACACAGATGGAAATAGGCTTGGTTTATGTGTGCTTTGAATGAGAGCTCTTGGTCAAATAAGACTCCAAGGTTTCTTCCAGTGGAGCTGGAGGCTACACTGACGTTGTCCAGTGTGACTATCTGCTCAGATAAAGCGTCTTGTAGATGATTAGGGCCTAGTATGATGACCTCGTTTTTTTCAGAGTTAAGAAGCAGATAATTAAGTGTCATCCAGGTTTTTATATCCTTCACACAAGCACCAAGTCTGTCTGCTTGATCGGTCTGATCAGGTTTCATTGATAAATACAGCTGTGTGTCATCTGCAGAGCAGTGGAAGTTAATGTTATGCTTTCTGATCATGTGACCTAACGGCAGCATATAAAGGGTAAACAGAATTGGACCGAGAACTGACCCCTGTGGCACACCGTAGGTTACTTTAGAAGAGGGGGAGGAGCTCTGGTTTACATTAACAAACTGGTACCAATCCGATAGGTAGGATTTAAACCAGCTGAGGGCGGGGCCTCTGACACCTACATCAGATTCTAACCTCTGCAGTAGAATGTTGTGGTCGATGGTGTCGAACGCTGCACTGAGGTCCAATAGAACCAGGATTGAGACCAGTCCATCGTCAGCAGCTAATAACAAATCATTTCTGACTTTAACTAGTGCAGTTTCAGTGTGTGGGGGGCTCTGGACCCAAACTGGAGAACTTCAAATAAGTTATTGTCCTGTAGATGGCGATAAAGCTGTTTAACTACAACTCTTTCAAGGATTTTAGAGACAAAGGGTGGATTTGAAATCGGTCTGTAGTTTATCAACTGGTCAGGATCAAGATGAGGCTTTTTCAGAAGCGGTTTAATGACTGCATGTTTGAAGGACTGTGGAACATCACAATAGAACAATAGAAGTCAGGCAACAAGACACCAGCACAGATCGATCTAAAAGTCCATTACAAATCTTAGATCTTCTGTCCAATCCCTTCAGCTCAGACACATGAAGTCTACATGACACACTCACCTGTCATGCGTGTGCTGCTCCGCCCTGCTGGGATCTGATTGGGTTTATTACACAGCAGTTGTACCTTTTGTTATTGCAGCTTTAAACTCACCACTTTTGAGTGAAGACGAACGATAGAAGGAAGTGTTTCGTCACATTACATCACAGAGCAAATACTGGACATGAATAAGACAAGCCAAGACAAGACAACTTCATTTATTTTATTTTCACACATAAAGACAACACACGTCTCCATTATTACTGGTTCTCTTATCGTAGCGACTAAACCACTGAAGGAAAGCTTAACATTGTATATTTCATCTCCAACAAAACCTGAAGTAAAACTAAAAACCTAAATGTTCTAAAATGCTCACAGATGTATGTTTAGCAGTGCATTAAAACTATGATAAAACAGTGCTTGGACTTTTAGGTCGCACTTATGTTGGTTTTTTTTCTCAATCAGCCTTAGTTTGACGACGTAGTTTTCAAATCGCATCTGAATCTGAGAAAAAGTCAAATTCAGAGCGTTATTTAATTGTTACTGTAATGACAAATATGACTTTAAATGACTGCAGTAGTTTTTTACCTGTTGCTGAAGGGAGGTTTTCACCTCAGAAATGGGAACGGGTGAGGCCAGTTCGATGCGGAACATTGTTTGCCAAGACGCGGCTATCGACACAAGGATTCACAAGAAAATATCGGTTAACCCATCAATGCAGGTCTGGTTTAGTCCTTTTTTAGTCCTATTTTAGTCCAGTCATAGTCCAGAGTTCTGACAGACTGTGTTTAGTTCTTGGTCTTTGTTTGTTCGAGTTCTAATTCAAATGTACTTTAGTCTTGGTTTAGTGTTAGCCTTTTCTGCAAAGGCACACTCTACAGACGCATTAGAGCCATCAGCCACCAGGGGGCGACCAAACTGCCTAAACCGGTCCACTTTTAGTCCTTGGTTAGTTCTGGTTTAAGTTTACTGGATCAGACAAAGAGCTAAACCACAATAATCTGTATCCCATTCTTTAGAGAAGGGGAATATGGTCCTGCTTTAGTCCTGCTTGAGTCCCCCTTTCGTCCTCCTTTGGACCCCCTTTAGTACTGGTTTTACTCCTGTTTTAGTCCTGGTTTACTGGTTTAATCCTGTTTCAAACTTACTGTAGCAGATAAAGAAGCTTGTTGTTTCACAGTTCTGCGTGTCCCATTCTTTATACTGGAAGCGGATGGCAACGCAGTTTTGGGGCTCTCCGTAGTTATCGGGGTTCCAATCGTCCCACATTCGGAAAGATTCTGAGGTTTGGTCGGACCATCGCCACTCGTCCCGGAACAGGCCGATCCACACACCGTTTCCCTCCAAAGTGCCGAGGAGATCCTGGATTTGGTCCCGGGTCTTGAATGAAGCCAGGTCTGTGTAGAGCTGTCGACACGAGGACAAGGCTGCCCTCCACGAGAGAAGGGACGGGTTCAGGAAGTAGCTCTCAACGCCATTTTCACCTAAAAGGAGGCGCGTAAACGTTATAATGATAGTATAATAATTTATATACTGCTTTATCTACTTATATCAGCACCTTTTTAACCTGGTTTAATCCTGGTCTAAATCCAACTACACTTTAATTAAAGCACATTTTATTTAGAAAAAAAAGGTTTCACAAGTGCTCAATTTGATGTAAACAGTAAAACCAGCTAAATCAAATCATAAAACCATTGAAACAGCAATAAATAAGTAAGATACATTAAAATAAATCAAAAACACAGGAACATACAAAAGAAGACGAGAACTAAAACACTCCACTGTGGGACTCCCTTCCAAAGTTTAGGGCCAACGACAGAGAAGGCCCCCATGCCCCTGGTCTAGTCCAGTTGCAGTCCCAGTTTTGTGATCTGCTCGTATAAACGTAATCACAATGTTTGAAAACAACATTTGTGTCCTGTATTTTTCTCTGTAAAACCTTGTAGTTTAGGCCTCTGAACACGTGTTAAACATGTTAAACATGTTAATGAACACACATGATACACATGCTGCAAACACGCCGGATTGTAGACATGGGCTCATTTCCATCTGTTGTCCTGTATTCACTCTTGAGTGGCAAGCACTCCTGCCTCACAACAAGATGGTCACATGTTCATTTCCTGGGCCAGACTGGGCCTTTCTGTTTGGAGTTTGCATGTTTCTCCCTGTGTCTGGGTTCCCTCCGGATGCTCAAGATCATCAACCCAAAACATGCAAAGTAGTCCTGACCAAACCAAGATCTGGAGATGAGCGCTCCTGAGGAGACGCCCTGGTGACATTGGGTGAAGGATGGATCAAATGCAGAGGACAAATTTCCCTGCTGAGACAATAAAGTCTAATCTAATCGAACAAACACACACTCTCTTCATACACTTGGAAACTGGATGCAAATTAAGTGTTTTGCCCAAGTACACAATGATATCCCTGCTTTGTATTGGAAATCTGATCAGATTGGGCGTTGATAAGTTGGTTTGACCAATCTTTACTGTAAACTGAATATTCCATTTAAAACAGGAATTGCAATTGTAACGTTTTATCAGTACAACATGTGCGTTATTTTCTTGTAAATGTTTTATTTTGGGTTTTTTGTCTGCAAATCAAGTATTTACTTTGCACAAACCTTTGCCTAACCAGACCAGGACTAATCCAGACCTAAACAGTGTCCAAGCCAAAAGTATGAGACGTCTTTACTCACTCTTGTAACACAGTGATGCCCTCTGTTGGGTACAGTCTGTGGAGATCCACTCTCCCTTTGGGCCCATCCACACACAGTCCCCCGCAGAGCCCTGGGTATCGCAGGATAATACAGTGGGATAATACGGCGGGATAATACAGCGGGATAATACAGCGGGATAATACAGCGGGATAATACAGCGGGATAATACAGCGGGATAATACGGCGGGATAATACGGCAGGATAATACAGCGGGATAATACAGCGGGATAATACGGCGCGGATAATACGGCGGGATAATACAGCGGGATAAGAAATGTCATAGTTAAAATAAAACAGTTTAAATTAAGTTTAATTGTATGAATTTTAGAAATTTATTGTGTTTTCTGACCCTATGTCACTAAAAAAAACTATTTTCAATAAAAAAAAACATTAAAGACAATGTAATCATTTTTAACTCCCACTTTGTCTGTATTAACAGACTAAAAGAAGTTTTCTATAAACTTAACATTCCAATTTGATACTGTGACATTGCTATATTGAGATTAAAATATCAAGTTCATCAACTCTACAAAAAGAGAATATTAAATATGAAACAATCTTGCAGTGTTATCTTTATGTTGCACCTTAAGGCCGAGACAAGTTCCTATGTTTGTGAATTTTGTTCATTGCCAATGGCAATAAACTCTTTCTGATTCTGATTCTGATTTAAAAAAAAGGCTATAACACGTCATATCACGTCTTCACAATCCTTGAATCTCAACCATTCGGGCACGTTTCAGCACATTTCTGACGGACTGCTAAAACATTGTGTAAATATACATGGAAATATCAGCGCAAAAAAAAAGTACCACCATTCCATACCTGGTCCAGAACCTGCAGAGTCCAGTCCTCGGCTCGGGCTCCGTCAGACCAGCCCCAGGACTTCATGTTTGACCTTTTCAAACCCAACCAGACCACAGCGACATTATTGTTGGGGATGAGATTGAGGATTTCCTGGTGCTCCTCCATGTTGTCCACTGTGGCCAGGTCCACATAGTGAGCCCTGCAGTAACTCTGGGCCTCGGTCCAGGTCCGTTCCAATTGCACGAGGTGATACTTGTGATGCACTGCCCAAAGAAAAGTGTTTTATTTTCTACCGTATTCATATTTATCACATACTCCTTATCTTTCAAACTTATTTTCCATAAAACACCAAACAGACACATAGTCCCTCTAGTGTCCTGGTTCTTCC
>BJKM01000345.1:622500-628237 GCA_015082035.1 Chaenogobius annularis | reverse complement strand
TACGTTGTTCTTTGTGAAGCCCATTTGTGTCCTTTTGATACGAGTACGTGAGCAGTGCACACAGTGTTAATGACATGCAGAGACACGTTCTTCCAGAAAGTCACTGTACACGCATGTAAATGGTCAGAAGTCAGAAAAAACATCACGATTTGACTTTACGTCCACTTTTTTGAAATCACGCTGAGTTCACTTTTGATATTGCAACCTGAATAACAGAGATTTTCCACATTATGTAAAGGACTTTATGCTCTTTTAAACTGTGAACGGCGGAATTAGATATTTAAATCTGTCAAACAATTTATTACATCGTGTTTAAACCCCTTTCACGCGGCTCTTTTGTTAACACGTTCGTGTCGATAAAGTGTTTTTTTTTTTTACAATTCCTGAGGACGGCGTGCGGCGGCCTGTAATCTGTGACGTGACGCGGCTTTAATCAAACTGCCTGTGCGTTCCCCCCCAGGACCCCAGCAAAGAGTGCTTCAGCCTCAAGTTCGACCTCAGCGTGGACATCAACACGGAGATCGTTCCCGCCATGAAGAAAGAAAACGCTGCGGTGAGACGGGGGGGGGACGGGGGGGGGGCGGTTTCTCTGGAGTTTTTTGTGTCTTAACTTTGTGTTTTTTTCACGCGTATTAAGTCTTGTACTATTTTGAGTCCCCACTTCATGCACAAACGCACTTATTTCTCCTTTTTCTGGCTCGATTCATCTGCAATATTTGTATTTTCATATTAAAGCGCCCCCTACAGGTCGGACGACTCATTCAACTAAAATGCAGTTACGTTTTATGTGTTAAAAATGTTGCTAAAAATGATTACAAATATTATCCCAGAATAGCAAATTTTTTTAAGTTTATAATTTCACTTCCTGTTTGCAATTGATGACATCACAGTAGGAAATTACCCAGCAACCACTGGGCCAAAACTCATCTAATGTCACCAGTTTTTAAAATTTGACAAATAAAAATATATGCGAGCGACTTTATTTTGTTGAATTCATGTTTCGAGAGTCAAAAAAGTTGTTTCTTTTGTGTTAAACTCTGCATAAACTGGAATGTTCATGGTGTGATGTCACTTCCTGTCATTTTCTACAGATGTTTTTCTACGTTTTCTCCACAAATACCTGCTTGATCGGTGTAAAACTATCATTTATATGTACAACAGGTTTAAACACACCAAATAAAGTCAAAATTAGACAATCGTAAAAACCTGTCATGGGCCCTTTAAAGGGACGGTACAGTATGTAAAAAAACACTGGAGGTTGATGTTAGAATTTGACAGAAAACAGTAAAATAACCACATATTTTGTATTGTTTTTGGCTTTTCAACGCGCTCTCTCGAACACCTTCGCTTTGGCGTGTCGTGTTTTAGGACTTGTGTAACGTGTTCATCTGGATAAAAATGACTTAAACGTTGTGTGTGTTTTTTTTTTTTTTCCGTCAGGGGAGGTTCTGGGGCCGGTGTTCGAGAGGAACGGCATCGAGCTCTCCAGAGTGGACCTGTTCCTGGACCAGTCCAACACGCCGCTGTCGCTCAACTTCGAGGCCTATCGCTTCGGCGGACATTACCTGAAAGTCAAAGGCAAGTATTTCCGCTCGCTTCGCCGTTCACTAAATGCGTAAAGCTCGGGATTTGTCTGGAACGGCGTTTGGATTTCGAAACGATTGAAGTGATTCTAAATGAGCCGAGAATTGAGCCAGTTTTTTTTTTTTTGTATTAATTATTTTCCCGATGAGCTTCTAATTTAAATGTGATTGGCCCCCGCTTGTCTGAACTTGTTTTATATTTTCATTTTTGGAACCGCTAATAATAATCCTGGGAGAGGATTTAAAAAGAGTCCGTCATCTTTGCATACATATTATTTCCATTAAGGAATTATTGATACAAATTAATATATATTTTTACATTTTTAATATTATTTTTGACAAAGACGAAATGTAAATAAGATTCTGTCAATCTCATAAAAGATTTGTCTAATATTTCCTGTAAAATTGACCCCAAAAGTGCAGAAATAATTGTATATTTGTGTCGAGGTTGAAATGAGGTTCGTTCACAAACCGTTTATAAGGATTTAATAAGCACTAGTTATTGGTTTATAAGCTCTTATAAGGCATTTACAGGCATTAATCATTTGGTTAATGAAGTTAGTTTAATAATAATAAGCTTAATAATGATTTATAATATATTTGTTAATGGTTTATTAACATTTATACAGTATTATAAGCCAAATACAAATGCTATTCAAAACCTTTATAAGAGCATAAACTAGTAATTGCGCTTATTAACGCCTTGTAATAGTCAATAATACTAAGAGACCTTCTTTTAAAGCCTTTTCCAGGTTTCTAATCTTTTTCATACAAAGCTTTTGACAGTTTTGTATAGTTTTATTAGAAAAGAATCTGTTTTTGTGTCTCTGACCTCTAAATTAAATCAAATGCAGATCTCAGATGTCCAAAATGCGTTTCAAAAGTCCTGACGTTGCATCATTTTCAGCTCTATTTTGGTTTCTCTTGCCTTGGATAAACACGGGCTCAGGAAGCGCGAAACTGTGAGCGAGCCGTTTCCTCTTGACCTCAAACGGAGCCGGCTGACCCGGGCGATCGGGCAGCGTTAATCATCACAAACGAGCGGACTCAGAACGCCGTCGGCGCCCCTCTGGACGGCGGTGGCGGCGGCGTGAGAATCAAAGCGTCCGTTTGTCCCGCGATAAAAGCCTCATTAGTATTCTGCGGTTGAGGCGCTGCTCTCTCACTTCCTTCCTGCTGCTCAGAGACGTCAAACAGGTGCTCGGTAAATGGAAATCCACTCGTCCGTCAGTCATGTGTCAATGTGTCATTCATTCATTCATTTCATCGTTTTTGTCAATTTAAAACGTCACTGGGAAAACATTAAACAGCAATAACAAGTGGATGAGTGATCGAATTACTCAGTATTTATCTTGATTTGAGTATTCTTTGGTTGTCGAACGAGCTTCAAACTTAAAATACTTAAAATAATTAAAACAAGCCATTTTTTTTAGCTTGAAATAAGGAAAACGACTTGTTCCGATGGTAAATCTTATGTTAAGACATTTCAATTAGATAAATATGACGTTACTGGACATTAATAAATCATATAAACAAATGAAAATATACAAAACATGATTAAAAAATATTCACATTTTTACACACTGTCTTAAAAGTAACTATTATATATATTTATCCATTTGAAGTGAAACCGTCGGTTGCAAGCGTAAACAAATCCTTAGGGATTGTGTAAATAATAATCAATATCCAGATGATACTGATCAGACAAAACGAGATATTCATATTTGATCGATGCTGGAAAAAAATGTTGAATATGTTTCTATGGGACGACTAAAGCGTTGTATCCATCTGCAGTATCGTACATGACATTCAGTACTCTGCAGACTCCAAAAACCATCAGAAACACCTGAACATATATTATTCTTTTTGATCTTTTTTATATATATATATGTATTTATTCTTTACATGGACAGAACAGAATCGTCAAAATTTGCTTTATCTACATCAAAACTAGTATTAGACCAAATGGTACTTTTTAAAAACGTGCATTCAAGCAGCTGAAACAAATCGTTTTTTTTTTATTATTATTATTATTATTTATTAATTTTTTTTTTTATTCTTTTCTTTTTACTTTTTTCTTTTCTTTTATTTATTTTTTTGTGAGCCTTTCTCACCTCACTATCAACATCGAGTGTTACATTTTAGTATTATTGAGACAACGCTACGGTACTTCCGAAGTCTGCCAGGAGAGGGCCACGGTGCCTTAAATGAAGAGCTTATTAGAGGTGAACCATTGCAAAACAAGCCCCGCCCCCCTGTAGAAGTGGAGGAGTGAAATATCGAGCGTATCGGCTTTAAACTACTAAAACTGACCTCAAAAAGAGCCGGAAACTGCAGCGTAATCCTCCAAACCAGTGCGTAAAGTGATATTTCTGCACTTTTGTGGTTCATAAACCACTAATTGAACTAAAATGCAGTTAAGACAAATATATTTTAAATTTAGTTAAATATTTTATCCCTGACTAGCATTTATAAAAATAAAAAAAAAGTCCTTCTTTCTTCTTCTTTGGTGGTGTTTATGGCGGTTCTTCTTCTTCTTTGGTGGTTACATTACCGCCATTCTTTAGACAAGGAAATTACCTAGCAACCACTGGGCCAAAAGTCATCCAATGTCACAATTTTATTTGACAAATAAAAATGCAGGAGAGCACCTTTTCATTTTTTTGAATTAATGGTGAAAGGGTAAAAAAAAAGTAGGGTTTTTTTGTTGTTGTGTAAATATATATAAAACTGTGTATATATATAAAATGTGATGTCACTTCCTGTCATTTTCTACACATTTTTCAACTTTTCTCCGCAAATATCCGCTCGATTGCTGTGAAACTATCATTTGTACGAACAGCAGGTTTAAATACACCAAATAAAGCCCAGATTGGAAACTCGTAAAACCCTGTGTCGTGCCCTTTGACCTCTACCAAGACACATTTGATCTCGTTCCTGTTTGCACTGTGAAGACACTGTTTGAAAGCCGTCGCCGAGACACTCCCGAAAAACAACATTGCGACGCTGCGTTTGTGTCGACACTAATCCCCCCCCCCGCTAAGACCGCCCCTTGTGATTGCAGCGCGTCCCGGTGACGAGCTGAAGGTGGAGCAGGGGGTGAAGGACCTGCGCTCGCTCAGTCTGCCCAACATGAAGCCGTCCGGAGCCCAGAGCCCGTACATCCTGACGCCGGGGGCCGAGAGGGCGGAGCACGGGTCGCTGGGGCGGAAGGAGGGCGTCGACCTGCTGGTGAGTGCTCTGCGCTTGCGTTCGCCCGCTGGGAAAAGGTGACGCCTTTTTTAACCTGTGAAATCCACCTCTTTCTACCCTGTGCCCCTGCTGGACGGATGAGGGATTGCATCAACCTCTTTTGATTTTTAATTCATTGATTGTTTTTAGTTATTTGTGGGATTAGGGCTTCACCGTTTTTGGAAAAATATCGATTATTGCGATTAGATTTGCAGTTCACGGTTCGATAATAGGATCCTGTTCAAACGCGGATGGACCAAAAGACTGACATTGGCCCAATAACTGACAAAATACTAAAAAAAACCTCACATTTCAGAGCACGTTTGCACAAATCTAAACCACAGTTAGCCGTTTTCATGCAGAATTATTACAGGATTTGTTGTTGTTTGATTTGTTCGTCCTAAATTGAGACCCCAAGTGTTTTCTTATTTATTTATTGTATTTATTTTAAAGAGCAAACACAGAGAATAAGATTTGCTTCTTGATATATACATAATATTAAAGATTTGGCTTCAGTTAAGAGGTTATATCTGTGTATGAGTAAGATGGGAAAGTTTAAATTGCTGTTATTATGCCATTTTTTTTCATACACAACAGCAGTCTAAACAACAAAATGCACAGTTTTATCATCTCTGCCTTTTGTGGAGTATTTATTTCATTTATTGGAAGCGTACGTGACACATTAATCGACATGAAACAATATAAATGTGCCAGAGTTGAGCGACACGGGCCCTTTTTTTTCCCAGATTTAACAGCCTAAAAGTGACGTAAAGATGTAAAAATCACACATGAAAAGGACTAAAATATACAATAAAAATACAGTTACGTGCCATCAGTGCTCACAAATCCGTGTTTGTACGAGTAAAGCTCATTTTAACTATATAAATATGCCAAAAAAAGTGATTAAAGTGTTCTCAGAGGCA
>BJKM01000344.1:557500-628835 GCA_015082035.1 Chaenogobius annularis | reverse complement strand
CAATACTAGTACTAACCAGGCCAAATCTTCTTAGCTTCTGAGATCTGACGAGATTTGTGCCAATCTGGGAAGTATGATTGTGAAAGCAACCCAAATCGCCGCTTCTTTGTTAACACTTTACAAATGGAGGGTTGAGAGTGAGACGAAGGCTACAGTAAATGTTGGTTAAAGGGTTGATAAGAACAAAGTTACAATTTTCAGCTGAATATAAACCTTAATAAATTAATATTTGTCATGAAAAGTCTTGTTATAACTAGGCCACATATGCAAGGTTAAAACTAGGTTCAAAGCAGCTGCATTTGCATATAGGTGTCCTAGCTTCCTATTCTGCCGTGTTTTATGCCAATATTATACAATAGACGTGTACCCAACCTTCCAGCTGTTTTATCTTTTATGTTCCTACTTCTAGGACCTGTACCATCAATCGTACGAATCGGTGTGTGTGATGTTCGCCTCCATCCCCGACTTTAAAGAGTTTTACACCGATCTGACGTCAATAAAGAAGGATAGAAGTGTCTTCGTCTCCTTAACGAGATATAGCCGACTTTGACGAGGTAGTCTCCGAGTCCTGGCCTATGTTTTGAAATCATGTGCAAGATTTGTAATAACTCGTGTGCCCTTCCCACTGCTGTCCAAGCCGAAATTCAGCGGCGTGGAAAAGATCAAGACCATCGGCAGCACTTACATGGCCGCGACAGGACTCAACGTGACGCTTGGACCAGAGTGCACACAGGCACGCACTGAAATAGTTACAAGCTTTCATCATGTGAGGTCCCCCATGTAATTTGGTGGTGTAGATTGAAAGAGCAGGAGATGAGGGCTTTGGTCAGGTCAACCGTCGGACTTGATTTGAGCTTAGGAAGACCTCCACTCACAGGTTTGGCCCTTGCCTGCCATTTCAAATTTACGGGGTACAAAGCGTGATGAGGTGTAATTTTCACACCGTTACCTCATCAGTGATAGAGAGCTTGTTATCAGGTAAGCGCTCATAATTTCTGTGCAGACCATTCTTTTCACACACGGATTTATTATTCCTTAAGCGTTGGTAGTCCATAGAACTCACACCAGCGCGGCCTGACACATAATTGACATTCTCCCTCTCACTAATGGAAAATTGTGGCAAGGGCCAAGTGGCAGTGTGGACAGGCGCATTGTCCCAGTGGTGTCAGACAAGTAGAGGGAAACCGTTTGGACAAGTTTCTGGCAAGAGTGGTACATTTGGGAGCGCATGCAAGGCTACACAACATATCAAGCTTCATTATTTAGGCTACTGACATGTACAAGGGAATTGTCTCCTCATCGTGTTGGTTGATTGCTTGGTATATTAGGAAAATGCCTGAAAAAGTATTGATTTCTTTCCCCATGTTATAAAAATATAAAACATAATTATATGAAAATCTGGATAGAGTAGGGTTAAACATTGCCAGTTTGTGCCTTGGTGTAGATCTGCACATTGCTTCTAGTTCATTTCTAAATGAATTTAAACGTCTTCGCTATAAAGGAATGTTACCCCATTTCTGTTTTTTTTTATCTTAAATTTATTTTTATATTCACAAACATATAGATGTTTTCAAGTATAAACAACACCACCAACTTTAAGTTGTATGATTTGTTTTTTTTTTGTAGGATGACAGACAATACATGCACATAGGCACAATGGTGGAGTTTGCTTTGCTCTGAACGGGAAGCTTGACGTCATAACAAACATTCCTTTAACGACTTCAGACTCCGAATAGGTGAGAGCTACGACTTCCATACCCTTTCCATCGATCTTTAAGTGCTGGTTTGGGATCAGCTTTTGGATTTTTGATTTAGGAATAACCATGGACTGTGATCGCTGGATTTATCGGAGCCCAGAAGCCTCAGTATGATATTTGGGGTAACAGTGTGAATGTGGCCAGTCGCATGGAAACTACTGGAGTTCTGGGGAAACATACAGGTAGGTTGTTGGTAACGCTTTAGAATAAGTGACATTAGAACAATTTATAAGATGAATAAGCATTTAACAATTAACAAAGCTTGATGTGCAAATGAAAGATTGTCATGTTTTATAATTATTACTTTGTCTGGTGGGATAGTACCTGTGGTAAATATTTATCATAGTTTTATATTACATAAGTAACATTTTGTAAAGGAAAATACAAAATAAAAGTATGAAATTTCTAAAATAGAAACCTTCCGTCTATTTCATCAATAAATGATAAATTCCATAAGAAATGCAGGGACCATTTACACAAAATGTTTAAAAAATCATTGAAAAAATAAAAGTTATCAGGTATTATAATTTGTCAAATCATAACTATTGCGTTGGAAAAGGTTAGCTGAAAGTTGTTTTTTAATGTCACTTCTTTAAAAGCAATGCCTGATGTTTTACAGTTTACATTATGACTTTCTCCAGATAATACTTCAGATGTTCTATCTAACATCAACAGGTGACAGAAGAGACCAAACGAATCCTCACAAATCTGGGATATCATGTGCTCATGTCGGGGTGTCATCAATGTAAAAGGCAAAGGGGATTGACGACCTATTTTGTCCACACAGAGATGACCGATCTCTCTCACAAGGGACTGTGATGCCTTGAATGTGCACCACTTTAACGAGCATGAGACTCTAGATCTAGAAGAATGCAATCCAAGAGGTTGTTTAAGTAATTGGTTTATAACTAAGAACCCATTACGAGAAGCCAAGGCAGTAGACATCTGTTTAAGCACAACTGTGGAGGGTTTTTACTCATCTCGAGTGGAACAAGTTTGTCTGGAGGAGCGCCTGACTAGCTACACAGAGGTTTGCCAAATTAGTGCAGTTCTCGTGGGTTGCAGTCACCCATGTGTAATAGTAGTATCGGTGCAAAGCTAATTAGCCATGCCAGTGTTGTGCTTCAGAGCCTGTAGTAGACTGAGCTGCCTGTGGACGTTTTGTGTCTGCCTGGCTGGCAACATTGAGCTGCTGAGCTTCCATTTTTTTAAATGGATGTTAGACTTAGTTTGTTGTCATTTAGCGCAGCCCATGCCAGCTAATTGCCAGCACATATGGTAGAAGCCAAACATGCAAAGCAGTGTAATAGCTTTGAGTTGCATTTGTGTTTAACTGAATGACAGGGTATTCTGTCAGAAAACTGAAGTAAATGTTTTTATATAAGGCATAAGGAGCAAAACTCTTGAGTGCATATAATGTTCACTGCCATTCTTTTGTTATCCATTAAACATTTGTATATAAATCTGTCAGAGTTCATGTTTTGTTCAGGCATTTAATATTGCAATATGACAGAAAAAAGGTTTTTGAGTTTACATGTGCACTGATCAGAGATTGTGAATAATTACAGACACTACACTGTTACATTTGTCAAATGTTTGTTTTTGGGGTTTTTGTGAGTAAGTCTTTATGGTTTACATTAGTAATACTGCTCTTTGGACTCCAGTAATACTACACAAGATGAGGAGAATGAGGCATTTTCACATCAAGCCACTCAAGACAATGTAAGTTTGAGTCAAAAGTACTAATACAAAATGGCATACAACCTTGGGTTCACATCAGCTATACCATTAATAGTTGACATCCCATTGATGATTTACTAGGTTTTAGATTTGAACACTGACTGGAATTCTAAGTGGTAGTATACATTTTATGTGATGAACCAGAGAAATATAATTGTGTATGCATCTGGAATGGATAAATTACAATAAATGTTCTTAATGAAGACAACCAAACTGATCAACATTTTAATGCGGTACTTGTTTTAAAAAGGGGCCACAGATCCATAACCTTGAGCCACATTCCAGATGATTCCATTCTTGGTGAAAAACTCTGCTTTCATGCGAGCCACACGTGCGTGCTGTCGACCGCTGTGCTGTGCGACCACACGACGGCCATATTCTGACGAGGCGAGCACCGGTACCACTCGGGCCTTCTCCTGGGACACAAACTTTTTTTTAAAAAACATTATACCATTACTTAACGTAAGTCATGTGGTGTACTAATTCAGAATAAGTGGGTCAGAATAAAATGATCAGGTTTAAAATTGTGCACCAAATCCGAGTGGTGGAGAAGCACCCGATGTGCACCGTCTGCTTCCTCACCTCTAGTGCAGAAAATTGAAAGGAAAAAGCTCTTTTCCAGTTCAACTGACAAGTTCCACTTGATTTCTTTATTTGAAACTGATGTAATGGTGTCTTTATGAACATTATAGATAAGATACTATCTTTTTTTAAACAATATCTCAATTTTATGTCAGCTATCGGTCTATTTTAGCAGTAGCTGCCTCAAGTGACAGTAATTGCAATCTGAGCCAAGCGCGCCTGCTCCACTTGCCTTCTTCTCTTCAGTGGCCCACAATCTCACTGTGAGCTTGGATTCACCACATGAATAATTACTTCACAGAGACGCACTGCCTTAAGGACAAGTAGACAAATAAAACTCACACCAGTCAAGCATGGATGAAAACTGAGGATCACTGTTACACTGTCCCTAGCCGGTTTCACACTCACAACAATAAGAAATGATTCATGTTTTAAAGGTTGATTGGTAACTACTGCTGATACATACTATTGATACAGTACCAACAGTACTAAGCTTGAGTTGTGTATCATTGTGTGTGTATCATATTTATCAATGCAGCCATATGACAAAAACCTGAAATCATGAGATGAACCCAACTGAACACAATCCCTTCCGTGTAGTAGAAGTTTACTCTATAGCAGGTGTATGTCCAGACTTCATGACCTTAGGACTTAGTGAATTGGCCCACATTATCCTGAGAAATACCTTTGCAGATCATTTTAACAGTCCTCTGTCCATCTATTCAAACCTTGATTCCAGTGTTTTGGTGTGAGACAGATTAAACGTCTGATAAATTTAACTTTTTGAAGGATTCACTGTATTGACCATCATCCGTGGCCCTTGATTGACACTCCGCTACATCTGTGTTTCAACATACGGCCCACCATTTTAAAAGTTTTAACACCCCTACTCTATATTATATCAACACGTTAACAGGTGTAGATGAGTAATTCTGAAATCATTCATCTGTAGGTACACCAATATGAGTTCAATGAGTGTTATATTTATGCAAGAATTACTTATTGAAGTTATTTTGAAAGCTATAAGGTCCAGAAGAAAACATCAAATAACAAATTATACAATGTCAGATGAACATAAAACAGCACTGAATACCAAAAACCTACATCTATTTCATGCAAATTCATTCCTCCACTTTGAAGAGCAGCTAACAGCCAAATGCAGATTGTGTTTTTACATAGTGCATTTAACCAGGGGCAACTTAATGAGGTGGGTTTGAGTGGAAGTGCTGTTAAAAATACCTCATTGAACACGTCTAGCCCTGTTCCCTTCCAGTGCCTTCTGTCATCCCGATGTAGTTTCATGTCAAATCCCCCGCCTGGTTGTGCACCCTGTCAAACATGGTGATCTCTGGTTCCTGCTTATCCTGTAGAGAACATCATGTCCAGAAGAATGTTAAGTTAAGTTTATAAATGTCTACGCATATTATTAAACATATGGACCAAGACATGTGAAATGTGACCATGAATGCCAATATAATACACAAGCATAGGTCAGTCAGACATGAGTCAAGTGGCTATTTATGATTTTAAAATGTAATCATTATGGTTGGTAATAACTAATAAAAATGAAATGCTGCAAATATATTATTTCGATGGCTTAACAGGTCATTTGTAAATGTTAGCTACATGTTGGCAAAGTGCAACTACTAGCTAGCATGACAACAGATCAGGCAAGTTTATGTCCCATGATACCTGAGATTCTCGGTTAAAGTAAGACAGTTCTTTCGACTCCGTTCGTCTTGGGGGGATGTAACTGAACACAGACAAACAGGTGAGCGGCCTTTTCTCCGCCTCTTGGTCGACATCCATGTTTTACAACACGAGTGACTGAGTAATGCAAGGCCACTTCCTGTTTAGATGTTGTTATAGTGCCCGTGATGATGTCACGCGTGCTTAGTGTGATGTCACGTGTGGTACACCAGCACCAACGTTCCGCCATTCCGCCACTCTAAAATATAATAATAATAATAAAGCAAGCGCCTACGTTAGCCGTTGCTAGGAAACGAGGCCGCGCAGTAGATAGCCTTCATGGACAGCTCAATTCAATTGTAATAATAGGCCTACTACGATGTTCTAGTGACTTTTGATTTTTTTTTTAATCGTTGGGTCGTTGGGTTTGATATTCCGATGCGCATGCTGCAGCCATACATTAAATCAACACATTAATTTCCCCCAAAATAATATGCATAATTGCAAATGTATTGTTATTGTGTGGATTATTGTGGTCTAAAAACATGATGACATCTATTCACATGACATCCCTTTTTTGTTGTTGTTGTTGTTGTTGTGGTTGTGTTACTTTTAATGGCAGTTGGCAGCGAACTGAAAAGGTGCATTTAGCGCCACCTACTGTAGTTGTACGTCTTCTGTAGTTGTACGTCTTCAAAGTATGTGTTTTACGCTAAATCATAAAAAAAATTGAAAAGAGAAAGATAGAGAAGGAGAGAGAGAAAGCGAGAGAGGAAAAAAGAGAGCATGCCCACATTAGGAGAAATAGGTTGCATTCAAGAAATTGATTTTGATAGCTCAATGGGAGATTCACTTTTTTGAAAGAAATATCCAGATAAAAAATCCATAAATGTTGAACTTTCTCCTTATTTTTATTATATTATACTTATGGCTTGAAGTCCTTTCAACTGGCAACAATCATGCTGGGCTGAATAATGGCACCCCTGTCAATTTTGTTTATTTGTGCTGACAGAGAAGACATTGAACTTTGTGCCAGTCTTTGTCTCATGTGACTATGACGAGTAATTACAGAGGTATTAACCATAACCAGGCCAACAAAGGCGCAATCTGACAATTAAACAGCAGATTCTTCTTCAGAACTCTCAACTGCCCTCCAGCTCAGTTTCAGATGACATCACAGCATTCTATTGGCCAATAAAAATTAACACAGATGCGGGGCAACTTTGTTAAAATGGAGAATGTCGTAGTAATACACGGGTTCATGGGTTAAACATTTATTAATTCACTTTTTCGATATTTCTTCAATGACAAAGTTCAATGTAATCAATAGACATTTCTCAGGGGCATCACATTATTTGTGTACTGGGGGGGGGGGGCTTTTCATTTGTCTGAGGGTTTACACTTTTATTCAGGCTTATACTACTTTTCTGGTGAGGGGTCTGCTACCTGCTTGTCTCCATGGAGATAGCTATAGTTTTGTTTGAATATTCCACAGTGTGGCCAAAAACTTATCTCCAGCATGTTGTATTCAAGTTTTGGTTATAGAGAAGGTACCCCAGTTGAGAGGAGGCAATGGGTAATCTATTGTGTCACTCAGCAATAAAGAAAATATGACGATTCTGCTTTTAGCCATTCTGTAAATGAATACACACATTTATTTAATTACTCCATATTGTTCTATTTGGACTGCACTAATAAATGCAGATATGATGACTATATTTTACCGCAACATTGCAATATCTTTTACAGGCTACATTGAAAGTATGCAGTTTGCTCCTCCATGGGTAAAAGGAGATTAAAAAGTTAATTACCCATGATTGGATTGTTATTTTATTGATGTAATCTATGGAAGCATTTGTGCAATTCTAAACCAGTTTGGTGTTCTGTGGTTGTGACTATAATAGGTTAGTTAGAGGAAAAACTAGGCCCGGACGATTATTCCCACTGGTGAAATAAAATATCTGTTTCTATGTTATTTATATTTATTACGGTACTCTTCCTTGTGTTTCAGCTTCTTATGTCAGGAGGAGTGAGAGTTGAGGTCGTTTTTTTGACCCACCTGCTGCTCCCATCCCCTTCTGAAAGATTATGACAGCACAGCAGTGGTAACCATTCACCAGTGAGAAGACTGAGCTCAGGGGCATTTGGAAGATGAGTTTTTGCCACGATCTTGACATGTACACAAACAGCAAAACACACACCCACACACAAAACACACACACAAAAAAGAAAGAAAACATGACAATTTAGAAGAGTTCAAAAGGTGGCTGACAACAAAGGCATGCAGCGGACACTGTGGGCATATTTGGACAAAGGGTCAGACAGAAGAGTCGAGGAGGGAGGGGAGAGCATGATCAGCACCTGTTTTCCTTCATTTCTTCTGCAGGATGTCTCAGAGCACTGGAGTAATTGCTGCTGACATTTCAGAGGGACATATTGCTGTTTGGAGGGGTCACTGTAGGAATGAAAACACCTGAAGACAAAGGGCTAGTTCTTCATATTAGATGGAGTTATTAAACATGGACAGTAGCACCTTGTTTTCCTCTCACGCTACCCTAGCCTATACTTTGGAACTGATTAAAAATATTAAAGCTTCTTCATTTAGTAGTGCAATTAAATGGTCTAATAATAAACCAAAACTTGAATGAATTCCAAATAGGTCTATCAGAAGTGGCATTGTACCCTCTGCTGGGTGTTACAAGTATTACAAGCACTACTTATCTGAACCAAATGTGGGACACCTCTGTTTAAGTGGGACAAAAGTGTGGGGTCTGAGAGGTTTCCACCAAAAAGTTCTTGAACAAGACGCCTTCGTTTATGTCTCTTGCTGCATTTCAGGCAATATTTTAGTGTACTTTGGTAATGCAAGTCTCACCAGCTACTCTCAAATCCAACCAGTAACAAAAACTATTCTTGATTGAAACGTTGGACTGAAAAGCCTGTCGTTTCCAGTATCATAGTAACCTTTTCAAAATAAGGCCCCTTGTGCAGTGAGGAAATACAGAGGGATTTTTTTTGTAGGACCATGGAAAGTCTAACGTTTGTAACAAGAAAAATTTAATTTTATATATATATATATATATATATATATATATATATATATATATATATATATATATATATATATATATATATATATATATATATATATAATTTTATATATATATAATTTTATATATATATATATATGTTTATATATAATAATATAATAATAATAATATTATATTATATATGTGTGCGAGAAATGTGATTCAGTTCCAAATAACACCAGCAGATGGCGTTCTCAACGTGCAATTGAAATTTGACTCAATCGAATTCAATCAAAACAGCTAGCTGACCCTCTGTTTGCTCTGTATCTGCGATTTATCATGCATTTGTCTTTATTAGTCATTATGGAAATCGTTGATATTTTGACAAATAAAAATCTAGGCCAATATTTTTGCCATCAACGATTGGTGACAATAGGCCGAGTTAAAGTCACTGGTTTAATATGATCCTTGTTAACTATTAATCTTTTAGCCTATACCTGTCCATCCTTATCACTTAGGGCATTTATGGATCACATTTCAGTGTTTTGTGTTGTGAGTATGTCGCACACGCACACATGACCGCAGACGCTCCTTGATGACCCACCGTCTGCTCATTTCCGAAAGCTCACGGAGATTCACGGAGCGGCCCCACCTCCGCGCTACAGCGACTCCGTCTCGGCTTTACTCCGAGGAGAACCCGGTGCTCCGGGCTGGTTCTTTTACTCGTGTTGCCTGTTAATATGGAGGTCTACAGATGGCACCGTTAGCGTTTTTTCAGTTCCCAAAACCGACCCTATGATTTGGATGGCTCTTTGGTCTGGGGGGAAGTGATTTTGTGCCATCTATTTTTTATTTTGGGGGGAGTCTACTTGGGACACACTGAGCTCCTGGATTGAGTTATTGCAGCCATGAGCTCCGGGGAAGGAGCAGACGAGTCAACGAAGGACGCCAGCGACTCAGCGGCCCTTTTCAAGACAGGTAAGCCCCGGTGCTGCACTCGGAGCTCGGTGTGTGGCCCCTGGGAGCAGCGCTTAATGCTACGCGAGAGTCCCGATTGTTTGTGAGGTACATTACTGGCCCTGGCTGACTCTTCTTCTGAGTGCATTGGTTGCTATTATGTCGCTCATTATCTAGTGTAATAAATAGGAGTTCACAAAGGAGAAATTGTGAGTGTAATGATGTCATAATTCAGAAATGAGTTGTGAAGATCAGCGGGGCAGTTTAGCAACAGCGCTAATGTTGAGAGTTCCGTTTACCGAGGAGGAAGACGCATGCTTCTGACAAATACAAGTCACAATTGTCTTGTCTTCATGTTGTTTCTCACGTCTTTAATTGTAAAACTGTACATTTTCACGTGTGGCATTATGATCGGCACCGTTGTAGTACATCAACACAACTTTGTGCGTTTTGCTCAGACATTCATGAGTTTTACTACTTTAGATTACAGTAGTGCAATGTCTTATTCTCTGTTTGCATCAGACACAATCCTTTGTTAAATAATGTGTGTCGAATATTAATCCACGGTCATTTTGAAACTTGGTTTTAGGTAACTGGATGTTTACCGTGTTAGCAGTGAGAGCTAGCTACACATTTGTGAAACTGATTTGCTGAATCCTGTCTGCTGGACAGCGAGCTAATGAAGCTAACAGCACTAGCACTCTGTCACAGCTATGACAAAGCGTCTGGTTTTGCATCGATAACTATAATAGTAACGGCTCATGATTCACACACATGTACAGGAAACTGGTCGTTTAAGGTGCACATTGTTTGGCCCTTTGGTGCTTTTCCTGAATTAGCATAAGCGACCGGGCTATGTAAACAATACATGGCGTGGCACATAGATGGGTGTGCTCAGTGTTAGCTATAGCAGTGTAGCACAGTTTGGGCCAGTGCACTAATGGTAAATCACACCGCCTCAGTACTTCACACATCCATGTCATCTTAGATTTAGATTTAGCTGTCAAATTGCCTGCATTTGAAGATCATTTGAATTTGAGGACAATTCGATATTCTATTGATGGATGTTGCACATGCAGTTGCAGACATGAGTTTATTTTGTTATAATGTTATAATAAAGGTTGAGTTATTTATAATGGTATTGGATTTGATCTCAGTTACAGAATCTCACTTTATATCACCATCAATTATTTGAGGCCAAAAGGCAGTCTGAGCATTTCATCACAGGTACTGTGTTTTCTCCTCCATCCTTAAATTACTGACATTTCAGTCCTGCAAAGTAAGAACATTGTAGAACACAAGTAATTAGTCCATATTTCTCATTACAGACCATGTGAAATTTCAGTAGTCTATGTTTTGAGTGACTACTTAGCTCTGGTTTAGTAGTATATTTGAAGGTGTAAATGGCAGTCAACAAAAATAAGAATACAGCGCTTTGACATCCAGCCTCTGGCTCTTGTGGTTTTGTGTTATACGAGATAATAAGTCACAAAGGAAGCTGACTATTGGTACTGTGCAGATCTGATAGCTTCCCTTTTAGGGAGGGATTTGAAAGGCTTTCAGTGTGAATCTTGCTCAGATGACAACCATACTATTCTGCATTGTTTATACGGCACAGCTGCAGCCCCTGTTCCTCATGGTAATCAGATGTTGCATATTTTGTGTAATCGAAGCATCAGTCATGGCCCATTGTCTTATGCCAAAAGGCCATCTGCAGCAAATGAGTACATTGTATAAGAACAGCTCTTATTTACAATAGCAAAACACATGCATGTTTGACGGCATATTAATTAGTAGCACATCTGCCCGTAGATACTTTAGCTCAAATGTATTTATTGTTATCTTTATTCTATGGAGTTAATGCAGATTCAAATTGATATTGGCTGCTATATTAAGACTGAATTGCATCCTGAAAAAACACAATACCATACTTTTTTCCCCATGTCAAGTTTGTCACTGCCATGTGTGTTATAATATTTCCAACTGCAGCTGTTCTTGATTATCGTGCCCTACATTTTGGTGCTTGTTGAACAATGCCTGTCATACCGTATCCCTTTGCCTGGCATTGTCACTGGCACACTTTTAAGTGGGTGAATGACAAGCCTTGCGATATTATGATCCTTAATCATCTCATTTACTGTTGGCAAATAGACCATCAAACATTTTTGAGTTCATTTTCTGACCATCAGTCTTATATGCATAATTAAATTGCGCGATGTCTGGGATCTCTGTTCATTTTAATATTGTCTATCAGGGTCTTTTCCGTTTGTTACTTTCAAACTAATTCCATATTAGGTACATTGACAACTTACCATACTGCATGACCCAAAAGTGAGCAAGCATACCCCACCAGTGGTTTTTCACACCACTCTTGCTCCTCTCTTCTCTTGTTTTGCTCTTGAACTTCCTCTTCACAGATGCGGGAGTCTTGTTCTGACACGCACAGGTTTGAGTGTCTTGCCGCAGGCTATGCTTATTTTTCCTTACGTTACCTCCCTCCATCCCAGACCCCATCGTCTTCATTTCTTTTTCCGTCCTTTGGCATTGCTCTCTTTGTGTTTCCAGTGAGTTTCCCCTTGAAATAACATGAAATAACATTTAGTATTTTAGTTCTTTTTGCAGAATCTCTCTCAGCCTCCCTGTCCTGATACAAAGTAATGAAAATAACAAAAAGGCTTGCTTCCCTTTCCATTATTCTGTCTTCCAAACTTGAATTAATACCTATAGGCCTTCAGCGGAGAAAGGGGGAGTTCTGTTGTGGCAGGCTGTCCATCACTAAGTCATTCCATCTCAAACTTCTTGAGCTGCACTGATGACTCAGAGGCTGATACCCTATGTTACTCTGTGAAGTGGGAGAATGTGAGCTGCCAGTAACTTCATGAATGAATGTGTAGGTGCTACCCAACCCCGTTCACAATCCTGGGCATTGAATGAACACTTGTGTGTGTTTTGTCAAAGTGGGGAAACAGACAAGCTAAAGAGATGGAGTAATGTGATCCTGCGTTTATGACTGCGTTGAGTCAGGATGAGGTCTGCACACTCACCAGCCCAGGCCCACCGACTAATGGATATTGATCCAGGAGATGGAGACTGATGGAGGCCCCTCAGTAAAGGTTTTCTCCAGGTTTAAAGCTGCCAAGTCCTACAACAGAAGCTCAACTAATGCCCAACATGAGTGCTCTTCCTTTATCTTCTGTTGTGTGGGACTGGTCGGATTAGAGGAGATTTAGTGTCTCTTATCTAGGAACTATATATTCAGCACTTACACAAACCACAAGCACGCCTTCTTTCACTGATATAACACAGAAACTTTACTTTTTTCTAGCTTTAAAGTGTTTCAAGCTCTTATGATCATATTCCCTGTCATATCTGATGTTAATATTGCTAGCTATGGTTTACTATGTTTGAAGGTTACACAGCTAATTCTTGTTTTATCTGTTGTGTGAGTGAAGTCTTAGGATCAATTATTTTTTCAACACAATCTAATGTAGTTTTTAAATGTTCTTCGTCCCTAACTAGGCTGCCATGTCACCCCCCTTCACAGCATGCTCATGCTTTTCTGTTATATGAAGGCATTGCTATGGATGGACTTCTGGATTCCTTTCTTTACTCAAGACTAGGGCCTTAAAATGTTTTTTATTTATTTTTCTTTAAAATTGGTCACTGAACCCTCTTAGTAAGCATTGTTCCTCACTACTTTCCTTGTGGCTACTGGCCCTGTAAAGTACCATCAGTTGGATTCCAAAGGTTTTCTGCTTAAAGCACTGGCTGATTTTACAGTCATTCTGCAGACATTTCTTCTTTGAAGAGCAGTGGTTCTCCAGTTTATGTCGTCAGGTTGTTCCAGAGGTAACACCAACACCTTTTTACAGAGGAGATGAATTTAAAGGTCAAAGGTTAGTTTGAAGTCTCCTATGTCACCATGAGACAACTGACGGAACAAGTATCAAATTGTCATCGTAACCATAGTTGAGTTATGAATTTTTTTCCCCCCACCTGGGACAAATCCACCAGGAATCAGGGTCATTGAATCCTTCCCTTGAAATGTTGTCTTGCTAAACTAAGATATAATATTTTCTCATTCACAGGGCCGTGAGACGTTACACAAAAAACAGTACAATTTCCACTTTGATGTAGCCCTAAGCATGGATGATGTCAGCGTTGACTTTTTGGTCCATCTCGGTAATCCAACCCTTTATCAGAACAAAAACCTATGTCTTAAATTTCAGTCAGAACTATTTTACTATGCTTTAAATGTCCCTTAGAAACGTATGATTTTGTTTTTGCTGCTGACGTAGCTCTTCACCACATTAGACACAGGCCTAGGTGAGATTTTATTGGATTAATCTTCACTGCGCTCATCTAAATGTTATTCTCTGTTCTATGTTCTTGGTCAGCGCAGGGGTTCTTAAACAAGTCTTGACACCCTTCAAATGCAGTAGTAAATGTAGATGTATCTAGGCTTATATCCTGAAAATAAAATCAGACATTAGACATGAGATACTTTATCAGTTTGCGGTTTAGCCTATTTTTGTTTTTTTGGGGGTTGCAAATGACAATAATTGTAATTTTAGGGGGCTGCGACTGGAAAAGCCTGAGACCCACTGAAATAGCGAAGGCTGTTAACAACTAAATAGCAGTATATAATACTTTCTGTCAAATTATTTTCTGAAAATGATATTGATGTTCTACCTTTCACAAGCGCTGCCTTGCCTGCTTTCAGAGATGTCAAGGCAGGTTTTAATTTAGCAAATGAGACTTAACATGGGTTAATAGTAGTATAAACTCTTTAACACTTTGAAGGCCTGAGACACACATTTTAAAATCTGCAGTTTTCAGATGTTACACAAAATGTACAGGCCACAGACATTCTGTCATTTTGCAGCGATTGTTTATCGCACACTTGTATCAAGGACAGTGACGCCACACTAAGGATATGAGTTGATGCACTCAACTTCCATGTCCTTCACAATTTCTATGGTTTATGAGTCGTCACTAAGCAACAGCTGTGTGCTGCTGTCTGCCCTGTTCTGATTGACTATTCAATAGGGATGGATGGATCAGGTGTTTGCCCTGTTTTCCTTATACTGGTCAGATTCCCCAATCACCAATGTATATTGGGAACACACTTTTACCAACTTCAGCCAAGCCATATTATGGATAGGCCATACTCCATTCTAAAGCACAGAACCTACAGAACCCAGTCGGAATCATAGTCAATTTTGCAATCTGTACGATTATTTTTCATATCCCTCGTTAGCAGCATTAGCAGTAGCCTTGGTCAATGTTCAGAGGACACTCTTAAGTTTGAGTACCACACAGTTATAAACTTGGACAGAATTATGATTGGGGACATATGCTTGGTTTAATTGAGTGAGGAAAAAAAATTCTCCTTTTGAGCCGTGTAACCATGCAAAAATAAGAAATTGAAATAATAATAATGGAGATAATAATTCTAGCTTTATTTCAGCTCGTTGTAGTGACTATTACAGTCACTGTATTAATATTGGCCTATTATAATAGATTAACAATCCGAAATGTTAAGCAGAGACTCTGGTAGCATAATGTTCAAGTTTTTAACAAAGTTATAAGTTATCAGTTGATATCGGGTATTGGCAGATACTAAAAGTATTAGTATCTGGTATTGGAACAGAAAAAGCTGTATCAGTACATCTCTGATATCCAACAGTTTGATACTTGGAGGTGCGAATTGAGTAGTTCCAGTGCAAGTGATTGTTTAGGGACACATCATATCAAGCTTAAAATTGGGCTTAAAAGTACCTCATTAATGAATTAGTGTTGCTCTGCCTATAAGGCCTATCAGCCTGGAGGGACAGAGACGGGGACGGGGACAGAGATTATAGTACCAATAAAATGTAGGTACGGAAACCTGGTACAAGAAAAATTAAACATTATTTTGATATCGGGCGGGTACTGGGAGAGCGCAATAAATTGTTTTTATAGTCACTGCCACAACAAATGGTACAGATTTTATTCAAATAAGTAAGGACTTTATGAACACCACAATTCCGTTTTATTAATGAGAAATGGGTACCAGTTTAAGTACGGGTACAGAATACCAGCTATCGTTCAAGTACTGGTACCTGAAAAATATTAGTATAAATAAAATATAGTATACTGCACAACAGTTATTTGCTTTAATAATAAATACCGTATTTTCTGGACTATAATGGCCCGTTCTCACCGTTGCGTCCAAATTTGCGCTGGCCGCCCAAATTGAACGCCTGTACATTTTGAAGGCAGACGCGCGGCCGTGGCGGCGAACGCACATGTGCAGTGGAGGAGTTTTGTCCTATTGCAGTTCAGGTTAAGAGAATGGCTTTGGTGTATTTACTTTACAAAGTCCAAAAACGGAGGCGATCGGCTCGGCGGCTTGTCTGGGTCCCACAGATACTTCAGAGGTGAGCAGAGTTTTAGTGAATATCATTATTTGCTCCAAGAACTGCATCTGGCTGATTTTTATTATTATTTTTTTTTTAATAGGTCCGGGGTTTGCTTTGGTCCTTCTTCCGGGTAGTGCGTTGGTACGTCACTAGAGCGTAATCTCTTCATTGATTGCTGCGGCGTGACTGCCACAAAAAAGTTCAGCTTTGTCCAACTTTTCTGCGGCGGCCGCAACACGGCTTAAGGCGGACTTAAAAGCCTTTAAATTACTCAAAAAATGACAGTGCGCCTTTTAGTCCAGTGCGCCCTATATTTGGATTAATTCATATATCGTAAATTAATTGTATTTTATGTGTTATAACTGCACATTTTAACTTCAAATATTTTCTAGTAATTTTGCTTTTCATTACTAAGTTATTTTTTATTTATTTATTAAGGATTGTTTGACCCGTAGGCTTTATTAGACAGAACAGCTGAGCGTGAAATCGGGAAGAGAGCAAAGGGAGGACATCCTGTAAACTGTCAGAGCTAGGATTCAAACTCACAACACTGCAGCCGGCTGCACATGGAGCCTGGCATGTGTGCTGCCGCCTTAACCACTCCACCACCGGGCAGCACTCATTAAGTTGTAAACAAAGAACTGGAGGCTCGTTTGGATGTTTCTCTTTCCTGGTATAAAAATTTTGAATTACGGAAATGTAGAACTGTCAATGTGGTGCAAAAAAAAAAGTCAGGCTTTTTCGTTAAAACAAGAGAGAATTATGTTGAAATGAGAACATTTTCACATTGAGAATGAGAACATTTTCTCATTTTAAAATAATATTGTTGAAAAGGGAAAGCAGGAGCGTGATCTGTTCACAATCTGCAAGGGGAAAGGCCATAGGCACTTTTCATCACACAAGCAAAATGAAAAGCACCAGGATTTTCCTGCCGATTGCAAACAGGTCGCTCCTCAGCCTCATGGATACAAGCAAAATACGTTCACGTTAAAATGAGAAAATAAAGTCATTGTAACATAATAGATTATTGCCACACTGGCATTTCCGTATTGAATAAACTTGGGAAATATTGTGTGGGAAGTAAAGATTTGAAGAAAAAAATTGAAAAAAGCAATGCCTGTTTGACTAAATACCTTTCCTCACAAGATCTGCTTGAAGTCCTATTAAAGCTTCTCGGATCTGCAAATTGTGAATGTGAGGTGTTGACTACACAGGAGCCGTCACACACCCACCTCCAGAAACATGCAGAACTAGTGCTCCTGTGTGTGTGCTTTATAAAAAGCAGCTTGTCCCACTTTTCCATCTCATCTGCTGCTCTCCCGTTCGCTAATTTCACTGGTCTGACAGCTAATTGGTGCGAGCTCGGGGAAAAGTCTGAGGTTCTTCTTTTTAAAACAAACTGGAACAAGAGGAGGAACACAAGCAAGGGGTCAAAGGGAAAAATGGAGACGAGATGGAGAAGACGTGAGGTATGTCTATTTAGACATGTTGTAATAGTAGAGATGTTGTAATAGTAGAGACAAATCTCTGGGGCTGATAAGAATTTATGCTACACTTTGGCAGAATGAATTGTGCTGTGAGTGAAATGTAAGGGTCCATTCAGTGCAGGTGGGCAAGAAACAAGAGATGCAACAAAAAATGAGCACGGCTTTGGAAAGATGATAGTAAAGAGCTGTAAGATGTGACTCACAGATTTTCAGAAAGCTTTTACCTGCAAATGAAAAAAGGTCTGTAATGCAATTGAACAAGCTGACAATTGATTAGGATCACCGGGAAAGATTTTCCAATCTGAGCCTATTTTAAGCAGACCGAATGATCTGAACTAGGACAACTCCTGAAAGACTATTGTACTCTCGTCTTGGTCCCAAGTGAATTGAAAACTGCTATCTCACCGCAGCCCTCCCTTGTCTGTTCACTTTCTCCGTCTGGTGTGTCTTTTGACCAATTTCCACAAATGTTTTATCTCCACTAAAGGTCCCAACACCGGAAGAAATCAATTTTCTCCACAGGTAAATGTTTGGTCAGAAGAGAACTTCAAACAGTCACCTGAGAAACGGTTAATAGTTCTGAGTTCTTTGATACGGATTCAAGCAACACAGCTTTTTCATACGGTTTGAACCGGATGGACAACCGTTTGCATTTTAAAAAATCTGTCTGCTTGCATCTTTTGATTCTTGATTCAGTTAAATAAAATAAACCCTTAAGCAATTGGCTAACTATATGACATGACCTGTTGAGATTGCTCTAGCATAAACAAAGAGTGACAAAAGAAGGAAGCACTGCAAATGGAGATTATAATTTCAGTGATGAAAATTAGAACTGTTGCCAATTCAAAACAAAGAGATCTAGCTTTACTATGATCAAAAGTCCTCAATGTCGCCTATAAAGAGGAAGCTGAAAGCCATAAATAGGCAGAGCTCTGTGGTCACTGCAGCTGTCTGAGAGAAAACACACTTGGTACTAGTGTAGTACTCGTGAAACCATTCCTATGTGGCGTTCTCATTTTGATTTTATTGATGAAATGATTAGTAAGTAGGTTTTATCATAGATGTTTGTTTTATAAGCTCTCGTGTAATACTTGTGTTAATAAGTAGTTTTAAGCTAAGAACTTTGAGGCCCAGAGCGTTATAGACTAATGGGACCTGCTGTTGATGCCATGTTATAGTGTGTAGTTTTAACATATTTCATAGTTGCAAAAATTATTTTTCTTTTAACTTGACATTTTAAACCAAGGTCACACTGACTTGAAACGGTTTGATCCAAATGTATGATGGTTATTATGAAGAACAGATACAAGAAAATAAATCCTACCTACCGGTATTTAGTTATTTCACTAACTTGATAAAACTTTCTACTTGCTGGTGGCTGCCACTGTTGAGCAAGTTACACATAGATCTACTTGTTAAAATAATATTACACTTATACTCACAGACATTACATTGGGGATTACTTCATTATTACATAAACAAATGTATGATTTATGTTTTATTAAAGACATTTAAATGAATGTGAACAGTAAATGACAGTGATCTCCACAGCACTGCTCTAATCTGTTTATCCCTGCTCTGAGGTGTTTACCTGACGGCACAAGACAGTTTTATGGGTTTCTCACTTTAACACATTCAGTGTGCTTCTTGTTTAAGCTATGTCAATGCTTGCCAAGGAAGGTTACGCTCTCCTAAAGCGTTGCTGTTGGTGTTGTTGGTGTTGTTATTGTTGTTGCAAGTATATGCTGCAATTTAATTCCCAGTAATGCATTACATTACTATATTCCTTAAAATTGTAATCTATATTACAGTAACTGAGTCACACCCAACATTGGGGACTGCATATTGAAATGAAATATGTTTGAACTTTTACCATCTTGGTTTGACCTAACTCTAAACCTGTCAATTAAAATTGAACAATGACACTCTTCTTAAAAATCCTGGATGCCAAAGCAGTGAGCTCCTCCTTAGTACTTCAAACATTTACTGATACCTACCGGTACTGTTCTACTATTCTGAGCAGTTGCCAAGTATCAGCAGAAACCTCCTTAATCTCCCAGGCAATGCAAACAGTTCAGTTTGCTGACATGTAGATCTTCTCTAAACCCTCAACAGAGTAATAATGACACTCACTGCACATTGCTCACTGGTTTTTGTCAATGTGAGCCAGACGATAAGTATTTCAAAATAAAGGGGTCTTTTCCTTTTGAACCTATGAGTCAAACGATGAGTGTGCCTGCCTGCTGAGAAGTGAAGGCAGGGGCCCCTGTGAAGGGTGGTCTTGTGCTCTTGTGGACACAGGATTAGGAATAACAAGAAACAGTCTGTTGGAGCCTTGTGGATACATTTCTGATAGTATTGGACAGTGAGGGAAGGGTAGGCAAGTTCACTGCTAAAGTTAAGATATTTTCTCAATTTATTTCTACATTTAAGGCATCGTCATTTCTTCAACAGTTGACAGTTTGTGTGGTGTTTGTGCTAATGACTTGGCTGACATCCTTGTGGTAGGCAAGTCCCTAAGCAGTATTAACAAAGTTGGCTAAAAATCCACATTTCTGTGTGTACAATGTGGGTTGGATAAACTAAAAGCTTTAACAGCATCGCTAAGGAACAACTTCTCGCACTTTACAGTATGCAACAGCTATTGTCTGTTAATGCTCTTATTGTCTGTGTGTAATGACTCCTTTTGTTGCTGTTTGTTTGACCTCGCACTCAGCTGCAAGTCGTAATGTTTGGATTGTGATAAGATGCAGGAAAACCACTACTGTAGTCTGGTGATGCATTGTGGCACGCCACAGCTTAAGTGGACATCTTTGGCATTGCAAATATGTGAAGCATGTGGCTGTTTGGTCTGCCGCTCGCTCCTGTCCTCCATTTCTTTTGTTTCTTTATGATCCCATTCATTCAGTGTGAGGTTTTCCCAGGTAGAGAGAAGAATTCCCTCAAGCCTGCCTCCACCTTAGCTTAGTTTTCCCATGCACTGATCATCAGATCCTAAACCACTCTGGCTTTGACAACATGTTTGCTCATGTGTTTTATGCCTCTGTGTTTGATGGAAAGTGCTTGGAGCTAACTGCTGCATAAGCCGTTTGGTAAGATGGCCTGCTTTAGCAGCCAAAACAGACTACCGTAGTCATCCTCGCATGGAAATTCCAACATAAATATTAGATCTACATTACAATAGTGGGATTGGAGGGAACTCTAGTCCGAATCACAATCAAATTATTTCAATTCAAAGTGTTTTTTTAATGTCTTTGTTGTTTAAAGGTCTTTTGGCCCGTGGGCTTTATTAGACAGGACAGTGTAGCGTGAAATTGGCATGAGAGCAGGAAGGACAATCGGCAAATTGTCAGAGCTGTACTCTAACTCACGCCGCTGTGGCCAACTGCACATGGAGCATTATGTGCTATCCAGCTGCACTCCAAATGATTTTCAATAACAATGTCATTTTATGCACAGATTGCTTATGATTTGAAACACATGAGCACAATGTAAACAAAATGACACATGCAAACATTTCTTTGTAGTCTCTGAGCCAAAGATGTACTTTATGCATTAAAATGGAAAAATAAGAGATGTTTTCACTAAAAGTTTGCAGACACACTGGCAGTTAATTGTGTGGGTTTTTAATAACAGGTACAAAGTTGTGCAAAAAAGTACCTCAAGCTCCGTAATGAATGCTCTATTAGAAAGTACCACCCCTGAAGCTGGGACTTCCCAAGCATGACTTATCATATTTTATTCTGAATACATTTCAAAAACATAATGTTTTGGTTATGGCAAACCGTAAACAGATAATGATGAAATCTTGGCTATGTTTGATTCTGTTTTAAACTGTGATCTTTCTTGTCAGTCTTTGCACAGTTCTCTGTAACAACATGCAGAGAAGCCTGAGTCATAACGGAGCATGTGTGAGTGACTCAGCTGGCCAGTGTCCAGCATGTTTGTGTATGTTTACAGCACATGACACTGACCATATCCTCCCCTCTCTCACACACACACACACACACACACACACACACACACAAACACTAGGCTCCATCAATGCCCCAATTGTTGTTTTGGCTGAGAAAGCAGGGCGTGGGTCATGAGTTACCGCCAGATGAGAGGATGACTCGATGTGCAGAGTCTGACCCTGTTTTCCAGCATAGAATTTTGGTTTGACTAATGGTTCTAAACATTTCCTTATTTGTTAATTATTATTAATTATTTGATGATGATGGTGATGATGATGATTATTATTTATTTTTTAGTAATAATGTATTGGCGAAATATCAGTTCACTCACTTAAATGGCCGCACAGCACAGTAATAAGATAGATGACATGGTAATTGCATGCTAAGTGATAAAAGCATTTTGCCTACTTGGAAACCCGAGCTGAGTTTGTGTATTCACATCATAGACTGTATAAATGAGTGAACATAGGGACGCCATACTGTTTAGTTCCCTCCAATTGAAGCCAATTGTGGCTAGCAGTTATAGCGGCTAATTTGGAGCCGAGTTCCATATTTGGAAATGTGAGTGTGCGTTTCATGGCAACCACGGAGCCAATCAGAAACAAGGTTGTAGAATGTACATGCCCCTTACCGCCTGCACCATGGTTTCCATGGGGACGGGTGCTTAGCTAGCTGTCAATCAAACTTGTTGCACCTGATTGGTCAGTTATTATTGTTCATATCTTGATTAATAAAGACAATAGTAAAATAAGAACACCATCTAGAGCTTTTTTAAACATTTTGAGTCCAGAATGAAGAGTCTGACAGTGCTAGGCTTGGTTAGGATTACCTTCAAACTATTGAGCATGTTGATGGGGGAAAACAGATCGCCAGGAGGAAACCCACCCAGACACGGGGAGAATTATGCAAACTGAGAGAAAGGCCCGGTCTGACCCAGGAGTCGAACCCGCACCTTTCTTGCTGGGTTCTAGCCACTCTGCCACCGTGCCGCAATAGAAAGTATTGGTGGCCCAATAATTGAACAATTTGTGTGTATTAGTAAGTTAGTACGGTGGACCATTACTCTATAACATTGCCTTACATTTTGCATTGATTCTTCACCATTACAACATCCCAATATGAATGTAAAAATGTTAATAGTTAATAGTGTTGGTCTAACCAGTATGCTCTTTCTGTGTTTTCCAGATGGATCCCTCCCTAAAGAGCCCAAAGGAGATGTATCGAGTCAGATAGCAGGTAAACACACTCTTGGGCCTGTGCAGCTGTTATTTGATTTATTGTTATTGTGAGTAAAGTGATGTGCATTTTCCATTATAATGAAACACAGATAATGTTCCTGTCATTTCTCACACAGTACTACTGCATTTTTGTCACCATTTCCTATCTGTCTGGTTACCTGCGTCTCCAGAGCAACAAAGTGATGATTAGTGCTGTGATAGCCCGTTTCACCTTTTAAATCTCAATGTGTCGTTTATTTAATGTTGTAACTGAGCGGTGGAAAGTAATTTAGTTATTTTAGAGAAAAGTATGGTTCTGTAATGAATGATCACAGTGACACAAATGTGATTATCTGGGGTTCTGAATAAATTCTAAATACTATTTTGGTAGTAGTACAGCATATTTTACTAGCCACTATGCAGTTCAGTCTGTTTAGAATTACATGGAAAAGTGTCGTTGCGGTATCCTATTTTTATGAAAACCGAATTCCCGATCACTGTATTGCAACTTTTTTCCCCTCCGCATTGTCATTAAAAATCCCGACTGCTCACTGCTTCACACAAACGAGGACAGCAAGTTGGCAGGTTGCTGCTCGCCTTGGGGCCTTTATGGAGACGGCTCAAACTCTTATGGGGAAGGCTCAAAGGAGGAGGAAAAGGGGCTAAACAACATGATGGCAATTATATGGAGTCATTTTTGGCTTTATCAATGATACTGTCAGGAGTAGGACCTTCAGCTGCGGCCGACTTTGCCTGCTCTCACTTAGTTATGAGACACTGGGGGATAATGTCCATCTGTTGGCCTCTTTCTCAGCCCCTGGTCAGACACTGAGGAGGGGGGGGTCAATGTGCTGTTATGTAATATCCCTAATGCCTCTGGACCATGACAGATGTGCTGAGGAGAGCTTTCAGGAAGCGGGATATTTCTTCTCCACGCTGCTGTCATTTAAAGTACAACTGCTTATTTTTTTTACTCCCTCTCGAGCTCTAATTTAATCAGTGTAAATCTATTCCGCCATCTGGATTCACCTGGTTTGCCTCTAGATGGCGTCTTTGTGCACGGATACTGTGATGGGATTACAGCAGTCAACTCCATGAACCACAAGAGCGTTTTTCACATTCGGTGCCCTTTTCGCTGTGGTAAATCGATCCGACGGTACTAAAAAGACAAAAGAAACGTTGGTACAAGTAACAGGCGGTCTCTCTCACTCCCTGGTCAGTCCATTCCCCCCCGCCCTTCGTCCCTCCTGCTGTTTGGGTCGCCGTGGTAACCCTGGCCCTATTATTGCGTTGAGTTAGTCTACCCTGCTATTTGAGGTCTGGATCAGTAAGCGGGACTGAGGTGCTGGAAAGAGGCTACACGGTGATTATCAGTTCAAACCGAACGATAAATAATTGACATTTTATGATACATTTGAAATTAAGAAAATAAATGTTACAGTGGGTTTTATAAGGGCTTGCACAAACTGAAATAAACGACCTCTATGGACTGACAGAATCGAGAACAGAGGTACGAAATATCCCAACATCAAAAAAGAATATCTGGTTGAATTTTACCCATGTAATTGACCTTGGAATTGCAAGTTTGAGGGCTGCAACAATTAAGTCATATTCTTATAATGGTAGTTGTTATCTTGACTATACTAACTCTAAAGCACATACGAAAGACCTTTTTATAGCAAAGGCTGTGGTATTATTAAATAAAAATGTCAAAGAATAAACTAAATACAAATATACAACTTGTTCTTAAACATTCTGTCTAGAAGACTTCAGTCGCCATAGTTCACCATTATTTGGTTAAAATGCATTTCAAAAGTTTCGTTGTACAATACAAATAATTGTCTGACTAGTTGACTAATCGAAAAATAATCACTGACTAGTTGTTGCCGTGCTGTATAAATATTAGATGCATGTTTATAAATGTATGAACCATGAGAGAAATGAACAGCTTCTCTCATAATATAGTGTTTTAATTAGAAGAGGTAAAGTTTTTGTTTTGCCGACTTCAGTTTCAAATGTCCATTCACAATCTCCCCACAGTGACACATTTCATTTAAACCATGTGCATGTAATGAATATAACTGCACAATTTCCTCCCAGTAAGCATACTGCCCTCAGGATGTAGGCCAGTGGTCCGAGGCATGGGCACTCTATTCCTGGCCACCTCCTCATCCTCTAGGAATTCCTGCCATTCCCCCACATCCCTCTGGAAAGAATCTGTGGTACGCCGTGAATGTGGCAAGTCCGCCTCTATGCCGCGATGATGCGCCTGTGCCCGGTTTGGGTTTCGGTTGACCCACAACAGCTGGTTTGGACGCGACATGTCCAGGGTCAGCTGCTGAGCAACCATTATGAGATTATGTCTGTGTAACTGGACATTAATCACTTGTTGGACTGAATGTGTGCTCCATATGCAAAATGTATGCCACTGTTCCCCTCCACTCCTCTGATTGGACCACACTGTCCATCTGTCCGGCTGTAGGCAGCTGTCGCATTCCCCGTCTCACATCCCCACGCCTGGCCCAGTATCTGTCACCCTCTCCTCGGGCCAGTTTGGAGCGCTGTTGTCGAGTAAACTGCTTTGTAGTCTGAGTCATGTTTAATGCCCACTTGACCTCTGGAGGCCCCTGCACCTCTCAGTGTTGACACATTCTCAAACTCGCACAGCCCACTAACAGCACTGACCTACAATACTCTGACTGTTGTGGTCGGGTCCAAGCACTTTATGATGGCAGAGGCTTGTGGATTGGTCCCTCATTGCACTTTCTGGCCATCACTGGAGGTTTACTCTGTTTACCCAAGGGCAGGCTTTTATTAGTTTAGGGGGAGGGCGACAGAAAAACAAATTATATTACCCTAGGACTGCATTGAAATCCCAGTTTGAATGCAATTAGCAAAATTCAATAATATCTTGTATCATTTTAGCTCTTCATATTTCAAAAATAAAAGTGTCTGTACCTGCTTTTTGTCTATGTAGTTGAGTGAAATGTTTTTTCTCCTGTACTGGTATATTGTAAAAGCTGCTCTAAGGGTTGGAAATGATGCCGCCGTGTGCAGACTAAAGCTTTTTATCATCCAAGAACCAGGAAGTGCTGTTATCAAGGTTTTAACTATTTTAATATGGTGTGCACATAATTTTTTTTAAATGCTTTTAATGTGTGTTGTTGTAAGTCTAGCATTAAGGATCTCTTTGGCAGAACGTTTTCATTCAAACATTAGTGAATTGATTTGATGACACCACATTTGGTAAAAAATGTGTGTTGATACAAAATTGTTCTCTAAGCCTTCGCAACTCAAGTGGTAGTTCCTGTTTTCCTTTTTTTCTTCCACAGTTTTAGACTTGTAGAAAGACTGCTGCAGCCTCTAGTTTCTACCAACACCTTTTTTATCTTTGGATAACAAATTGAACACCCTTGTTTGTTATAGTCCTCTCTTGTTGTTTTATTGCCGCTTTAGCTTTTAACAGCATTGCTCCGACACAACTGAAACTGAAATGTCCCTTTTACTAGTTGTAGGTTAAAATGTAATCAGCCTTGTAGTCATTGTTTGGAGGAAGTCATGAAGAGGAACACGTTTTTTGCCTTTGAAATGCCTACATAATGTTTTTAGATAACAATAGAATTCATTTCTGCTTTTAAGTCAGCTCTTAAAACCTTTTTCCTTTCGCTTTCCATTGAAATGTTGACTTCCACAGTGTACAATGTGTTTGTATTTTTAATCTATTTTTTCATTGCTATATTTTTGTTACTGTTGTGTACTTTTAAAAAGTGCAATAGAAATCAAGTTGGATTGGATCAAATGAATGATCTATGACTATGTGCAATATGTAGTCAATTCAAAAAAATATCAAAGTAATTTTAAATAAGAGCCGGACAAAAAACTGCAAAAAGAGCTGATAAAGCAACTCTATAGAAGGGAATAAAGTTGTATTTCGACAAGAGGGTAGGGCTTTCCTTTTAAGCTCTTCCAGAGGTCATAAATGCAGCGCAGGCATATTATAATCACAGCTCCTCCTCCCTTCTTTGTGGATTACCCCCCTGAAACCCGCTTCTCCAAAATACTATCAGATTATCAGATCACCTAAGGCCAAGCGCGAGATGTAGTTTGGCTCTGCTACTGCACAATGGCAGTCTGTTTGCCCTTGGAAATGTTTGCTCCAGCTTTTCCATTTGGCACCAAGTGGGAGGTTTTGGTTGTCTGCTGGATTGGAATATCTCCCCTCAGGAATCCCGGGATTAGCCTCAGATGCTGCGACTGTGCCCACAGCGGACTGGGATTCCTTCAACACATTGCCCCACCAGTCCATCAGTAGCTAACGTTGGCATCACATGTCTTGCATTATTCAGTAAGGAACAATCTATGGATCCCACCTCATGGCTTGTTGGACGATCAATCATAAATGGCAATACGCCCAGACAGGCTCCGCCCTCCTCCGCCTTACAGGTATTCTCAGTATGCGTTCGAGTCTACTAATTTAAACCGCAAAATCAAGTGGGAGACGAAGTCAAGTTGGGATAAAGTTGTGTAATATTTCCCCAGCATCATCCAACTATAAAACTGTCTTGTCTCCAAAGCCCAAGTTTAGCAGCGAGGGAATATAAAGAGATATTCAGTCAGGCTGCGTGTATTATTTCCATTTTAGTTTATGCAAAGTGTTTTCTGTGCTATTCGTTGGATCTTGTATTGTCACAGTGTACACAGTTCACTTTATTACACTCTTTAATTATGTTGTATGAGTTTGGTTAAGCAATTTAAAAATTATAAATAATAGCATAAAGGCCAGTGTTCAAGCCTTAGATCTTTTAGAATACTGAAAATAGGCTGAAAATGACAATGTGAAGACAACAGTGGAAATTTGTACGGTGAACATATTGGCCTATTGTCATACATAATATACAAGAGTTTGTGTTTGTTGGGTACGACCAATATTTAAATACTGAGGTTTGTAGTTACAGATGAAACTCCCATTTAGATCTAATATAATGTAAATGTATAATGCAGATCCCTGTCAATCTCTAAAATACAGCTGGAGTTGAATTCATGCCCTCTTTGCACTCTGGTTTGTGTGGTTTATAGAAATAGTTGGACAAACCGTTCTTTCCACACAGCGCTCTTCTCATGCACCATCTATAAAGAACTACAGCTCGCTCTCCACAGGAGCGCAGTGGGAAATGTAGTTGATCAAGCCAATTTGTTTTTGCCGCCCCCTGAGGGACGTCAGGAGACAAATGAGTACAGGAGAGAGTGGTAAAAATAGAGACAAGCCCCGATTCTCATCCATTAGCTCCAGTAGAAAAGATAATTAGCGGCTCATTAGCATACGCGTCTAAATATGAAGGCATGCTGTGAGCTAAGATGGGTGTGCATCGCGCTACAAGAGCCCGCGAGGAGAGTGTGTGTGGTTTGCGTCTCTACAGTTGTAAACGATGCCAGGCAGAATACTCCTCCTTCCACACTGTACTTATTATGTAATACTTTGTAGGCAACCACCTCTACTAATCCATAATGGAGATTCTGACACGGAGGAGTGGAATGAAAGAAGCCGCCATTATTTAGCAAAACCTGACACACAATTATCCCTGTTAACTGGGTTTCAGTATCTCAGCATTCAGGCTTCTTTTAGTTCTAGTTAATCTTTAGAGATGTCAAGATTGTTGTTTTGATTATTCAAGTCACAATATAATCATGAGAACCAAAAAATTATAATCTGTACAATTTTAGAAGCAAAATTTAAGTATTTCAGTTCAATCTGTGGTCCAGAAAATAGACCTAAATGTAAACGGATTTTTTATTTGGCTGTTTTTGTCAAATGTATCTTTATTTTGCCTTTCAGAAAGTTTTATGTCATAAAGCAAGATTAGTAACTTGTTAAACAATGGGAACGGAAGATTTCACCGCCTCAATAGTCATGAATATTCATTAAATTCTCACAATAATCGTAACACTAAAATTTGCTATCGTGACATCCCTAATCATCTCGGAGGTTAGTTGTGGCTGACCAGGAACAGAGACTTGCTCACAGTAGGAACACATGTTTTTCCAAGAAAGCTATGCGCAATAAAAATACTTGTAATTAAATAAATATGCCGTTAATCATCCATTTTTAAAATGACCACTTTACCACGGGCCACTATTATTCACATATGGCAGTTATTCTTTTCCATCTCACCAATCAACTAAGCCAGTCTTCTACAAGCTCGCTGTCACTTCACTGGTCCATGCAGTGTTCTTTCCATTAAAATCCCCTTGCTTTCCCAAACTTCAAGGGCAGGTGGACGCACAACTCACTGGTGTGTCATTATTGTGACTAACTACACCTCTGAGGGGCCCGAACAACACCTGGGCCCATCTGTCCAACTGCATATAAAGTATACAAGGCTTTAATCACATCAGGAAAAGTTTTGTCTGACAGAAGATCTCCTGACAGCCATTCATCCATTGGTGACACATGTTAGCAGCACCGCGACACCCACGAGAATCTCCTCTTGACATTTATAGGGCGACACATTATAAGCCAGGTTAGTGTTGCCTCATGACTCCCATGCTTCTGCCTGTCCACTTCTTCTGTTCACCTTTTGCAGACAAACCAGCGCGTAAAGGAAATTAGCGAGAGGAAAAATGCCAGAGGACTTTCCCAGGAATGGATTATGAACCCTGTGCCAGTGTAAATGGGAAAACCTCTGGTAGTCGGGCTGAGTTTCAGTCATGACAGAGTACAATAGATGGGAAATCCTATTCACAAGGAGAAAAACTCCGGAGTGTATTCGTGTTGCTGGCGGCGAGATGGTCTTCTCCATATGAATTCAAGTGCCTCATATTCGAGTGCGGCATGAAAGATATAATTCATATTTTTTGAGATCCCCAAAATAATGGTGTTGCTACGAACCAGATGTACGTGCCGCTAGTTTATGTTACATTTGGATATTAAAACATTTGTCTCAGTCCATTGCTCAGTGGTTTAGAGCTGTGGTGTTTAACTTTAACCCATTCTCTGGCTCCCTGATGGTTTAACGTCTTTCTTTGGTCTCTTTGTGCTGTTCTGTTGAGTAAAGCTCAAAAAAAAAGCTGGCTGAAAATATGTTTAAAAATAAAACCATTGTAATGATGACAAGATCATGATAAACTAATTCTATGCTATTGAATTTTTTCAAACCGTACGATAATGACTTGTGGTTTGGTCAATAGTTGAAAATGAAGAAGGCACATTAATCATGATAACATGAGTGAACTGGGCTGTAAAGTTGAGTATTGCTTTTGCCTGTGCTGTGTCCCGTCCCACCAGCGAACGCCTCAACAGAGCCTATTGTTACCTCTGCTTGGCCTCCCTTTGTCTGACCACCACTTTCTCTGACCACAGCCTTTGTACTTCCTTCAAGCTTAAGTGTGCGTGCGTGTAAAATGAACTTAGTGACTTCACGCACCACGCTGGCAAGCAATTTGTAATGGCACTCAATCCCTGGTGTTGGATCGAGAGCTCCAGATTGGGAGGACAAATTCTTCTGTTTTAAATAATCTGGTTTTAAGAGCTCCAAAGTAATGTCCCAGAAAGGTTTGAGTGTTTTTTACTGCAAAACTCGACTGATTTTATACTTTTTTTTTCTCTCCTGCAGGTTTCAAAAGGAATGAACAGATGAGAGCCATGGAGGTTCTTCCCATCCTAAAAGAAAAAGTTGCCTTTTTGTCTGGTAAGATATACATTTAATTATGATAAAACCTCTTGCGGTTTTTGTTTTTTGTTTTTTTCCTCTGGTAAATCCACAATTTCCCCTGGACAAGATCAATAAAGCACCTTGAATCAAAAAATAAATACAAATCCATGACGCTGCATACATAAACATTACAAATATTCATGTTTTAATTACTCAAATATTTGTAATTATGATATTTCTTTCCATAATTTAGCAACCATCTACTAGTATTAAGCCTTTTAATGGACCAGGTAGTATTAAAAAACAACATTTGATGGTAATGCGCAGTGTCTAATAACAAACACTCTAGAGCTGTGCTAGAGTAGACGTCGGAGACATACCAAACATTCAAACATGCTAAACTTTTATTAATCACCTTTTTGTTAGTGTCGTGGTAAAAATAATGGAAGCCGGAGGAGAACTTTGTCGACCAGGATTATACAGTTGTTGTAACATGTTTTCCTATTCCTCCTCCTGGTTTAAAATGACTATACAAGAGACCTGAACGTGATATAAACCTGTCATCGGACTGGTTGATAGAAGTATTTATTTTTAGCACCCATTTAAATTTGACTTTACCTTTAGATACACCGCAGCCTCTCTCCCATATTAGCATGCAAAACACCTGTAAATTACCACAACACCTGCATAAACTGGCCTTTATGTCCAAAATATCAAGGGTCAAAGTGCTTTTTAGTTTTATTTTTTTTCAATCAACCTCGATGCTTTCCCAGTGAAGGTCACAAGCTCAAATGCCTCAATAAGAAGACCAACAGAAATGCAATGACTGCGCTGTGTTGCCATGGCAACGACTTATTGTCCCTCCTGTGCCCCCATACCGGTATTGTAATTGGCTTTAAACATTAACGAGGGGGTACCGGTGCGCGCTGAAAAGAAGGGTAAATGAAGCTGCGCCTATTATTGTGTTCTTGTGTTCATGTTCTTAAATGGTCCACACTCACGGGCGGACTCGTGTCACTGTGAGCCACGTGAGCGCTTGATTTCTGTCTGCCAGCAGCCGGGTCGAGCCCACGGGCGCACAGCAACCCAGCTCTCGCACTGTGGGCTGCGTGTAGTCCGCCTGTGTGCAAGTACACACGTGAGAGCACATGCAGTTGTTGTTTTTTTTCATTGGCATGTCCTAATATTTTTGCTGGTGGAAATCATTTTAAGATTTGATTATTCATGTATTTAAATCTGAGTATTACATTAGCCTGACATTCTGATTCCTCAAAATAATGGTCATGTTTGTGTGTTCAAATATTTAAGAATAACCGGACCTCCTGCACACAATGATCCGATATTCTTCTGTTAAGTGGTTGAGGTTAAAATTAGATTTGACAAACTACATTGTTCTTTGTGGCGCTTTGTTATGATGAAAATAACATGATGCGTAGCTTGATACCACTGACTCACTGTTTGTGCAGTCATTATCGTCTCCTCTCCAGCCTTTTCAAACACGATGCACTCGGATGCCGGCTGGTGGGCTTTGACTGAAACTTGACACACAGATTGTTTACATTTTTTGCATTTTAACTTGTGCTGAATGCCCTGTAAAAAAAGGAAAGCAATGTTAAATCTAACTTTTTCCCTCTGAAGTACACTTTAAAGGCTACGCTCCGGCAGAGTGCTCCCCTATGGCTTGGACAAACGCCAGTTAGACGCAGGGCTGACATGGAAACATACACTGACAGACAACCATTCACTTTCATTCACTTTGGGCAATTGTGGATTTAATAATTCAGCAGGAGAGAAGCCCATTCAGACCATCTGACCTAAGGAGAACTGCTTTGTCAGAGTCTTTATGCAAAAGCTACTGTGGATGTTGACTATATTAAAGAATATTATAGAATACAATGGTCTTGGGCAATATGGGGTTTTCCCAATTTGACTTCAATTGTCAATAGTATCGAAAATCTGATACTAATTGATACTAAAACTAGCATTGAAACTAGGTACTCGTCTGAACAGGTATCGGTACAAAAAAATCTAATTAGCGAGACAAAATTAGACTTTTCATGAACAGTTTTAAAAGGATCATGAGCCTTTTCAGAACTGGTACAAGACCACAATGTTTAATAAAGGAATCACTAATTAATTGTCTAAACCCTTGACCTAAAAATGTTTTTTTTATCATTGTGGTATTGAAATTAGTATCAAGAATTGAGTATTTTAAGTAGTATAAGTTTGACATTTTAGGATTGCGGCTCTCTACTGTACGGTCATGTCAAAAATATCCAAAAGAATTATCCCCTGGTGTTGGACCTCATCATTTATGTTAGTGACATTGAACTCACTATATTACAAAATGTTGGGCTCTAAAATGTCACGTTGCCGTTTTTCAACAATATAAAACTCAGACCGTAATTTAAAATCTGCTGCTTGTTATCGTGAATGAATACAGTCCACTAACAGACCTCCTTTTGGGAAGCTATTAATTAATTTCAATGTTGAAGAGCTTCTCTATCACCCACTGTTCAACAACTATAAGAGCAAATGTGGCCTTCAGCAAACTGTAAATTGTACCTTTTAGCTGACGCAAGGATCTACAGAACAATCCGTTTACTTCCCTGAGATGATGTCACGTTAACAACTTCCAAGTTAAGACTCCATTGTGAATTAACTTGAATTTGTTGTGCTTAAACACATAATTTGCCTTTGAAAAAAAAGGATGTGTTTCCCATTGAATGAACGGAGAGGTTTCACCCGTGCCAGACCACGCCCCCCACTATGATGCTTTGCCGACCGTATCCCCTACAAGGGTTAGTTAGTTCTGTACTTTTGAACAGGAAGTCAGTGGACCCTATTATTAAGCCATTTTTGATCAATATTGCTGCAGTTTAATATTAAATGTCTGGAAAAAAATTACTTCTCTATTAAATATTATTGATGTGGATGTTGATGTCATTTGAAACCCAGCAAAGGCAAAAATGAGATAAAAAACAGACTGCAATATGTCGATCATATCATTTGCATTTTCACTGTGACAATAATGGCAGTATTTTTGTCCAATCCGCCTGACGAATGACATGAAGTTCTTGACTAGCTCATACAGTAGCTCTTGTGTAATAAATTGTATCTGTCTTTCTGAGTGCTTCTGTCATGTTTTTATGACAAAAAGGCATTCATTTGTGCAGACTTTTTAGCAGATGAGTCGTCACTCAAATGGACTGTAAATCTGCTTGGAAGGACATTTGACTCAGCGAGTTCGGCATTTCTCATTTATCAACTCTATCACTCATTTATGTGCTGAGCTCTCTCTCTGGCATTTAGTATTCCGCTTTCATATTTGCTAATATCATAAACCAAAACGTAAAAGCCTTCCTCCTTACGGCTTCAAATTGGTTGTGTTAAATCTGTTTGCTTTATATTTGTGTATTTCCTCAGGTGGCAGGGACAGACGTGGGGGTCCCGTGTTAACATTTCCGTCTCGTAGCAATCACGACAGAATACGACAGGAGGATCTGAGGAGGCTGATTGCATACCTTGCCGGCATTCCGAGGTGTTTACTTGTTTAGTTTTTTCCCTTTTCTATCTGCATGCATGCTTCATAGTCACACTTCAGCTGCAACACGTGAGCACTGTGGACAGAGCTGGCAAAATCATTCAAGACAAGTTTGATGCGTTACTGCCTTTAAACCATTACACCATCATTATACGTCGAATCGGCCAGATAAATAAACGCAGCAAAGCCTAAGGAATGATGATGAAAACAAACGAGCGGATGACAGGGAGAGAGGAGAAGCGATGGAGAGAGAGAGGAGGGGGATTAGGCGGGCAGCGGCGTCAGAGCGCATGTGTGAGGAGGTGTGTGCGAGATGGAGCGAGAGAGTGCGTGAAAGCAAAACAAAGTGTCGCAGTAGCCCAGGCAGAGCAGCTGCAGTCGTAGCGGACCAGTGTAGACCAGTGACGACCAGGGGCCAGTCGACAGGCAGCAGGTAACGCTCCTCTCCATCCGCGCCCTCCTCTCCATATCTCTCCATCTGCTCCAATCTGCGCGTGCCATTATCATTCGCCATCTGTGGCTTTGCATAAGGGAACATTCACTGCCAGTTCTTAAGCGCTAGGAGGCATTTTAAAGCACCAGGGCAACTACTTATGCATTGTGTTCCTACATTATAGTGTCTTGTGTGTGATAGATGGAGCAGATTATGGACAGTGAAAACTTCTATCTGGATTACGTTCATAAAAATCTTTGATCAATCGTTCTGTGAATTATTTCTATTTGAAAGTATCCGTTGCTGTTATGCATGTAGAGATGTATATAATGTATGTCTTAATAGATTTCTGTCTGAGTTGTAGATGTAGTGAGTGTGTGCCTGTGAGCAATAAGGATGTCAAGCATAGCTTTCTGCACCACAGGGAGATGAGGTTGCTGAAGCACAAAATGTGCTGATGAGTATATTTCTATATAATCTCACATTTGTTGTAGGTTTGTGTGCGTGGGTGTGGGGTTAGAGTGTGGGAGGGTGTGTGAGCTCTGTGTTTTACTGCGTAGGCTGTTCACCATATAGAAACTGCGTCATCTCACAGTTTGTTGTTATTCTCTTGTTTTTCCTCCTCATCTCGCTCATGTGTCTCCCTCTTGCCATCCCCCTGTCATCATCCTTTCCCACGCTTGTCATCTGTCTCTCTGCCCGGATTACACTCTCCTCAATCTCCCATGGCCCAATCCCTCCACTTCTCTACTATGGCCACCCACTCGTGCGCCCTCCATGCCTCTGATACAGTGAGGATGTGTGTAAACATGGCTTCACGGTCATCGTTGATATGCGCGGATCCAAATGGGACAGCATCAAGCCGCTGCTGAAGATCCTGCAGGAGTCCTTCCCTTCGTGCATCCACGTCGCTCTCATCATCAAACCTGACAACTTCTGGCAGAAACAGAAGACCAACTTTGGAAGCTCCAAGTTTGAATTTGAGGTACAAAAAAAATACCCCTTTCCCAGTATGGCATGGTACATGACCTTTTTTGCTTGGTTTATCTGTTGCTAATTGCCCCTTATTGATGATAAATGTTACTCCAAACAGATATTGAGTTATTGTAGTCCCTAACTATAATGACAGTAATTTGCTGTCTAAGTGGCTCTTTTCTGTTGCTACTGAGGTCTTCATTGTCGTCTTATTGCTTCACTTTCCTGTCGCTGTCGGCGCATACAGTGTGCTGGCTGTCTGTCAGATGAAATCGAATTTAAGACCACATGTCATTACATTTTGCGTTTATTGCTGACAACAGAATCTTGTTGGCTTTTTTGGTAAAGCTTGCGGATCATCAGAGATTGCTAAAAAATTATATTCTGTCAAATACGTCATAATTTGCAGCCCTTTTTAGGCGCTGCTCCTGAATTGAACCCAGTAGAGCAGCTTTCTTCTGAATGGAGACTCTTTATAAATAATTGCTCTTTGATAAGGACGGTGAACTTTCTCTGCTCTCTTGCTGGATGAGTTATTAAACGGCACACACTGATATCTCAATGAACCCTCGTTGTGTAATATTTTAACTGTATGTTTCGGTAAGGTGATCATGATGGTAAATATTGCCCCCCCCCCCCCCTAGCAGCTGATAAGGAAATAGTCCTAAACAACCTCAGGCCAATTACATGTTATTGATTATTTGATTGCAAAAATATTTGCCATAGGGCTGGGTACAATTATCCAACAGCCATGCCACGGCACCATTGATTGAGTGCACACTGGTCAGTGTGTGCCCATTACCACATTTATTCTCACATTTCCTTTGCATCAGTGCACTGTGACAGGGATTGCATGTGGTTTACACCTTTTGCAATTGTTACCAATGTCATCTATTGTTTAATATACTTAATTCTGACTAGTAAATGGAAAATAGTATTGCTTGAACAACAACAATTAAATCCTCTCGGACACAGTGAATATGCTCTGGTTTACTGGAGCCCTCATTGTAACCTGACTCAGTTGTCTCCTAGTATTGACTGATATGATATAGGTTTGCTCTGCAGCCTAATCGTAATCAATAATGTATGTTGTAGGCCTTGTTTCAGTTTTGTATTTTCTCTCTTCGTCTTAATCCAAGCTAGAAGCCAAAGCACAAAGCCCTGGGTGCTGCTTTGGTTTAAACCCCTCTGCTTTGTGGTCTGTAATGACAGCCTTGACTTCCTGTCCCTCTGCTCCATTCAAGTGCTAATCAATTATCTCAAACAACAATAGAAAACATACCTTCCTCTGGCTAATGCCGCTAAGCTTTTTTCACCCAAGGATGGCGGTATAACTCTGCATTGTTTGACTTGAACAAAGCTATCTGGCTCTGGTTGTGTCTTTATCCCTCTCTGGCCATGTGTGTGGGGGAGTTGTGCGTAGGTGGCGTAGCAGAAATACAGAAGCACTGAAAGCAACCGGGAGGCGTTTCCTCACTGTATTTGTAAAATGTAATAAGTGTTTTAGGAGAATCTCTTGTAATGTCTTATCTAGGTTTTTTCGTGTCACTGTGTCACTGCTTTATAAAACCACTACAGTAACTATGAAAATACAGGATTAGAATACATAAGGCGTCACTGCAATTAAAGATTGCCTTTCAGTACGAAAAAGGGGTATTTACATTTTACCAGTCTATATATTTTAGCTAGTTATTTTGATTAGTTTATTTGATTTGGATTGATTAATTATAGCCGCATGCCTGGAATATGGCATCTATATTATTTTACAGCCTGATATTCTCCCCTTTTTAATACTTTCTGTCAGCATACTTTGCATTTAAATGATTGATGAAGAATTAGGATTACTTCTCGCATTGAATAGAAAATAATTTTGGTGACCAGATTCAAGAGCAATTAAAATGTTCTCTCTTGTCCGTCTAGACCACAATGGTGTCACTGGAGGGCCTTACAAAGGTTGTAGACCCCTCCCAGTTGACATCAGACTTCGACGGCAGCCTGGAGTACAATCATGAAGAGTGGATCGAGGTATGTCCAGCTACTCATCCGTCACACAAAATACGGGCTTAATTTCCCTCTGACTTTGGAAAGGCTTTTGCTTATCTGTTTTGCCCTGTCGCGTTCAGGTGCGCGTGGCTTTTGAGGAATTCTCTGGCCACGCCACCCAGATGCTGGCCCGGCTTGAGGAGATGTACGAGACTGTGTCGAGGAAAGACTTTCCTCAAGATCTCGATGGAGCCCGTAAAATGATAGAAGAGCATGCAGCACTCAAGAAAAAGGTCATCAAGGCTCCAATAGAAGAGCTGGACACAGAGGGACAACGGTAAGAACATTAGTGCTGTCACAAGAATCCTCCAATTCCATGATTACAATTGTCTAGAAAAGACTAGAAAAGTAACTGTCAAATTAAATGGGGAATATGGCTCATTTCGAACATTGTTTTAGTAATCGTAGGTATTGCACACATTCCCTCTGATTAAACTTGAATTTGAATGCAATCGCTTTTAATTACCCTTAGTTGCCATATATTGAGGAGACAAAAACAGGTTTGGTTTTAGCCTTAAATTCTGGCAACGCAAAACAATCTTTCTGATTAAATAATGCCTTGAAAACCAAAACAAACAAAACAAAAAACAACCTCTAAAATGTTTTATACATTCTGAGTAAACCAAAATGAGTCAAATGTATTTTTATCTTCACAACAAAAAAAGACACTTGGTAAATCTAAAAGCAACACTACTGTAGAGCTATTACAAATCAACAAATTATATTTAATCATGCCATTTTTTTTCTCTTTCCAGGTTACTCCAGCGCATCCAGAGCACAGAGTCGTTCTCCAACCGTAATGGCAGCACGGGGGGCAGCAGTGGCAGCAGCGGCAGTGGGGGGTGTAACACGGACGTCCAGGGCCTCGTGCCACGCATAAGCCAGCTCCTGGACAAGCTCCACTCCACCCGACAGCAGCTCCATCAGACCTGGCATGTCCGCAAGCTGCAGCTGGACCAGTGTTTCCAACTTAGGCTCTTCGAACAGGATGCAGAGAAGGTCAGTGTGGGGCAGAGAGAACCGGCTGGAATCCATAACACATTTGGTGATCACTGTAGGGCACTGCCAATGAACAGCTCCTAATTACACACACTCTGCAAACCATTGATCTTTGCCCGTGGAGACTCTACAACCTCTTTTTAAATTATAATTAAGTTAATTAAAATTGTATAAAAGATGAAAATGGTCAAACTTTGATTGAATTTGTATTATTTTATTTTCTTTTTTTTTTATAAATAAAGTTGAGGTGGACAATAAATTGAAATTCAGATAATATCATGAATATTGTTTTGAAGATGTGCGTCATTTAAAATAATAAATAATAAATAATAATAAATAATAAATAATAAATAATAAAAATAAAAATAAAAATAAAAATAAAAATAAAAATAAAAATAAAAATAAAAATAATAATAATAATAATAATGAAAAAAGTGATGTCGTAAACTTTCAAATAAGAGTATGAATATATGACGACATTTCACATTTGCCTTTTAATTAAACCTCAACAGATTTTAATATGATTGACGTGATATTGTCTGTCGTTATCGTCATACTCTTTCATTTTTGGCACCCTAAATTCGAGTTGTTTTTAGACTTTATTGATCCATAAGGGAAATTACTTGGACACTGTCGCTCACGCATTACAATATAATAGCAAAGAGCAAAGCATGAATGGTAATACAATTAAAATAAATCAATTAAAAAAGTCTAATACACAGATGTGTTCATGTAAGTAGGTAGAAAAGAGATATCTGGGCTATTTATAAGAGGTGGTGGGGTGAGGAGAAATGGTGCAAAGAGGAAAATGGTGACATTGAGATATGGTTTTATATTACCCAAGAGCTATTTAACAACATGAGTAGTTGTACAATTGTATGGAGTATTGAATGAATGTAGTCCTGTATGTACTCCTGCTTGTCTGTTGGCCTTTATTGATTCCAATGTAAATGACACATTTTTTATTTGTATGGATGGTGATTTAGTTGTTGATACATGGCATTAAATCTATAATTGTGATCTGCTTGCATTAGACTAGTTCAACAAGTTAATCCTAATTAAACAAGCTCATTCCCTCTTAGTGTTTAAAAATATATTTTGATATATTGCATACAAATGAAGGTTTTATATCATTTATTTATATAATTTACCCTGAACTGCAGAATAGGTGATTGGGTGCATGTACTTTGCCACTTCCTCTGGCTGGCACTCTTGACAGCTCAGGTGATGATACTGCAGCACCAAATGGAGTAAGACAGGTCCAAGGAGCTGGCAAAATCCTGAGCTACTCGTTTGAGTGAGCTGAATAAAGTAACACATTGCAGCAGCAGAGTGGGGAGCTGCAGTCTTGGATACGCTGCAGTAGTAGGGGCTTGTTGCTAGGACACCATAGGCCACAAGTTGTTTTCTTGGGGAGCCCGAGAGGATCTTAATGGAGCTCGACCATTTCCCATGATTCAACCAGGAAATATGGCAGCCTTGTTAATTGGCCTGTATTCATCCTCAGTTTTCATTAAGTCTCTTGTGTTTGTAGATGTTTGACTGGATCATGCACAACAAGGGGTTGTTCCTGGCCGGCTACACAGAGATCGGCAACAACCACCCTCACGCCGTCGAGCTGCAGACCCAGCATAACCACTTTGCCATGAACTGCATGGTAAGACAACAACATCACGTGTGCCCTGTTCTGCATAATCGTATACTGTACTCACAGTTAACCTCAGGGCCTGCCTCACTGTTTGGAGCTGCGTGTGTGTACTTGCTCCTAGCAGCAGCTCAACTAGTAGTTATTATTGAGTAATGCTTTACATAACTATTATGAAACTGTAGATATGAGCGGCTTGCGTGTGGATGCCTTTTGTTTGCATTGGTGCACATGAAACAGAATAGTCTATTGCTTTGCTTTTGGTTTACTTTGGTTACGGTACTTTATTACCACATCTTGTTCCAAAAGCTGTGTATTACTTGGAATATTTTAAGTTTCCCCTATTTTATTTTGTCTTTTACCCTGAATAAATATTCAAGAATATACACTTGCTATAACCTCCACCAGGACATTTCAGTTGGTTGGAAAGTAGAACAGGAGCATCAGATTCACTAAAGAAAAACAAAACAAACAAAAAAATCGACATCTTTTGTATATTTCTGTAGTCTTTTGCTCAAGGCGTGTTGCTCACAAACACTGTCTGCCTTGTTGCATTTGCAGAATGTCTATGTCAACATCAACCGCATCATGTCAGTGGGCAACCGGCTGCTGGAGTCGGGTCACTACGCGTCGCAGCAGATAAAGCAGATCTCCAGTCAGTTAGAGCAGGAGTGGAAGGCCTTCGCCGCCGCCCTGGACGAACGAAGCACTTTATTGGATATGTCCGCTAGTTTCCACCAGAAGTGTGATAAGGTAAGCCAACACGACAATTCTAATCATTCAAATATTTGACAACATTAAAACTAATTCAAGTATTTGGTGTAGGTGTCCCTTTGAAATACTCGATTTGAGGCAAAATGAAGTCAACATTACACATGATTAACTGACAGCAAGTCTAACTCCTAATGGTTCTAAATCATAACAAAAAATAAGCAACAATTTTGAATTTCCAGAATAGATATGTCAGTTGGTTTGTCTCTGTATAACGAAAAATACTATTACATACAAAATTTACTATGAGCTTCACAAAAAGTCTAAATTATAATATTATTGAGGTGGCAGTCATAATCTGCTATTAAATAAGCAAAGCATGTAAAATACAGTTGTAAATAAAGCAGGCTCGGATGTGTCTAAGTGGTTTTCATGTGACAAAACCGCCTTGACATTTCATATTTTGTTTCTCCATTGAAATTTTGCCCGCATCCCAACATTTTGAATGTTTTTGTTTACAAACCTTTTAATAAATGCAGCTGCGGCACTGAGGGAAAGACCTTTAAAACACAAATGGATCCCGTGCAGTCTGTGGATTTAGAAAAGTGCCCATTTGCTTTCATTAAATCTATACAGGCAAAGGACTAGAAGAGATTATCATATATTTACATAATATACAGAACAGAAGCATCTTGTGTTAGTCCTGGCTGAGCTCATTATATTTGAAGACTGTGGTGTGAATCATTGGCTGAAAAGCACATCATTTCCCAACTGAAGAACATGGGTGGTATGACTTACTCAGCCTGCTCTTTTGCAGTCACGTAAACAGCATTCATGTTGATATGGTCAACACAGACTTTTTTTTTTTTCTGGTTGTTTTTCCATCAAAAATGAATGTTTGTTTGTCTTTTCAGTGAGCGGTAGATGCTGCTCTCGAAAGTTTCCCCAGTCGACTGATTATTCAGTTGAAAGTTCAAAATACTAGCAAAGCCCTGAACCTTATTAATGATATTTCTGAATGTTTGGACTTTGTCACTTCCCCCAGGTGAAGTTTTCCATCAGTCCGACCAACATTTGACTTCTAGCACAGACACACTACCGCCGTCTCTGGCGACGTCTACAGCAAAGTTCTTTAAATATCAACAGCAGAGTGTGTTGTGAATAAGTGTTGTCTTTGTGCCTGCAGTACATGGGTAATGTGGACTCGTGGTGCAAGGCGTGCGGCGAGGTGGATTTGCCCTCAGAGCTCCAGGACTTAGAAGACGCCATCCATCATCACCAGGGCCTGTACGAACACATAACCACGGCGTACTCGGAGGTAACTGCCACATATAATGGACTGAAGCCTTTAGGAGCGCTTGTAGAATTAGAGTTGTTCTGTCTCGCTCAAAACACAAAGTCTGTATCAGGTCAGGGTTTACTGTTTCCCACATTTAAATTATATCCATGTCCTCTAAACAAGCTTAACATTACAGTGGCATTCAAAATGGCAAAAATATATCATATGCAAATGTATAAAAGGTGCTAAAATATTGCTACGTGGTATTGGATGATAACTGATCTTAATTAATTTTAATAGATTCTTATTTTGCCAACAAAATACACTTGCAACTAAGCAAATAAGTTGTACATATATATTAAAAAAATATTAGTAGGTTTAATTTATTGTACTTTTTCTGACATAAGATTGTAATATTTTTTTATTTATAGTTAAATTCAACCCTATATTTTTTGTAGGATATTCAGATGGTATTATGTTAATCCAAGAGAACTGTGTTAAAACATGTCTTTTAAATGTATTAGTTAGGGTTTCATTATCAGACAAATGTGAAATATCTATAAAATGCATCACAAAAGTGCAGAAACTACTTATATCTTCACAACAATATTGACAGTATTAACAAAATGTCGATATGTGGCCAACTCTAATCTTGTGTAATGGGTATTTTAGGTGAGCCAAGATGGAAAGGCTCTGTTAGACAAACTGCAGCGACCGTTGACTCCAGGCGGTGCAGATTCCCTGACGGCATCGGCCAACTACTCCAAAGCGGTACACCATGTTCTGGACATCATCCACGAGGTGCTGCATCATCAAAGACAACTGGAGAATATCTGGCAGCACCGGAAAGTGCGACTTCACCAGCGGCTGCAGCTCTGCGTCTTCCAGCAGGACGTGCAACAGGTTAAGTGTGATTTTAGTTACGTTTATTAATAATGCTTATGAAAATGGCTGACAGAACTAGGCATCTGCTCTTTACGATGTGTACAGGATGTAATTTAACAGCGGCTTTTACTGAGTTGAATAGGGTTGACAGTAATGAGAAAATAGTAGGGTAGGCTGTTGGCTTGAAGTATCATGCTCCTAATAGAGGGGTTTTATCTCAGTGACAGTCTTGTTTCCTCTTAAAATGCCCTTTAGCGATTTGCTGGATCTCGGTTGTCATTCATCATTCTGCTTGATAAACATTGTGAGCGGCCAAATGTGTGCTCAGAATCAAATATGAAACACGATAATACAGGATCATTATGTCCAAAAGAATGATGAGTATCTCGGTGTGCGTCGCCACGGCAACAACTGCCATGGCAACTGAACTGGGTCATATGTCCATGCAGATGCTGTTTATTCATTTATGGCAAGGGCACAGCAAGCAGTGTGAAAATAAAGCATTGGTGCGACACCTCTTTGAGAATGCTTTGACTGTAACATATTGCTCTTACATAGTCCCTCGCTCTGCAGGGTGAATATGTCTGACTGTGTCTGTCTTCGGTGCTAGGTGCTGGACTGGATAGAGAACCACGGCGAGGCCTTCCTTAGCAAGCATACTGGTGTGGGGAAGTCTTTGCATCGAGCCAGAGCGCTTCAAAAACGCCATGAGGACTTTGAGGAAGTTGCACAGGTACTGACGTGAACTGCTACTAACAGAAAGAGCGCTCAAAGTTGTGACGGTCAACTATTATTGTTGCCACAGCCGCTTTTCACCACCGATCACTCATTCACACGCCGTTCATTCAAAATCAGAGTATATACACTGTGAAATGTTTGCCACAGTGATCACAAGCCAATGTACAGGCTGCAAAGCATGGAAAAATACTGCTGCTTTTCATTCCTCCACACATTCACTTATAAAACTCTAATGAGGTCCCTCAATATGTTTTGGAAAATGCCAACTCTCCTTTACTGGTAACTGTTGTTATCCCGTTGTCATTATGTTAACCCCCCTATCTGCTGGACTCCTGCAGAACACGTACACCAATGCTGACAAGCTGTTGGAGGCGGCCGAGCAGCTGGCCCAGACGGGAGAGTGCGACCCAGAGGAGATCTACCAGGCCGCCCACCAACTCGAGGACCGCATCCAAGACTTTGTTCGCCGCGTGGAGCAGCGCAAAGTCCTTTTGGATATGTCTGTCGCCTTCCACACTCACGTCAAAGAGGTAGGCAGAAGGCTGACGTAATCGATAAGTGCAAGTGGATGTGGGCTGTGCACTTGTGTACATGAGTGCTCTTTAAACAACAGGCAAATGGTGATGGAGAGTGCAGTGCAGTTCATTTGGAGCTTTGGGCGTTGGGAGTTTAACATTTTGCCTCAAAGTGCAAGTGAACCACATTACCGTACACATTTTTTTTAAATGCATATACTGTATTAAAGTGTGATGATGTGCCAAAATCTGTCATCTATCAGTGTTTTTTAGTTTAGAGAATTTGAGGATGTCACACCGTCCAATCCGAGCCAGTATTCAGGTCTCAATTCTATATGTTTTTGTTGTTTTTTTTATTATGAAATTATTAGTGTTAACAAGACTTTTGCCATAATAGTGGAGTTATTCTTCCCCAAAAATGTGTACTGCCTCCTCAGTTCAGCATGAAAGCCTATTTATGTGATGCACTGCTCCTCTTTTATATCTAATAGTCAACTTGGGCTCAATAAATTCTTCCCTGGAGGGTCAGAAAAGCATATGAAAATGTCTTGAATAATAAGTTTGTCCCTTTTGTTTGACGTTAGCTGTGGACGTGGCTTGAAGAGCTACAGAAGGAGCTTTTGGACGATGTCTATGCGGAGTCGGTGGAAGCGGTACAAGACCTCATCAAACGCTTTGGCCAACAGCAGCAAACCACGCTTCAGGTTACCGTCAATGTCATCAAGGAAGGGGAAGATCTTATCCAGCAACTCAGGTAATGCACATCTACTCTACTTTTTACAAGTGACAGGGTGTAAAATGCACATTAAGTTGTTTGTCCTTTGTCGAAGGAACGTTTTCAGTCCCACAATGAAAGCTTCTCGAGCCCGTTGTGATGTCCCTCGTTCGGATTCATCTGTTGTTACTTCGAACACTAACATCACAAGTCAATTGTTTTAAGGACAGTCTTGGTACTTTTGAAACCAGCCCAATGACAAAACTGTTAAATGGTACTTGCAGAAATAGATGCTCACAGTACCTCTTCATTATCGTCTACCCACCTTTCGCTCCTTAGTCTATTCATCTCCCTCTCTGGAGTGTCAGATCCATAAAGCTTTCTTGCATAACTCTTTTCTAAGCACATCTAATTGCATGACAGTATTCCTGGGACCTTTTGTGTGTGTGTTACTGTATGTGCGCTTAAGTCTCACAGATGAATCAACCACAAGCTAGTCGGGATCCAGCTAATCTTATATAACTTCTGCTTCATCATGTTTTGCCTCCTGTAAATGCTGAATATTTTCTTTATCCATGCGTGCAGCTGTTACATTGATACATCTGAGGCCGCGTGACCTCTTTAACGGTCTCTCATAACACTCACACTTCCCCAGAGTTCATTGCCGTGTCAATTTTTGGATTGTTTCGGCGTATATTTAACCTACCCCATCACTGACCTATACTTATTCACATAAGTCTTTATTTCTTAATATGAACATTGACTACGAATGCAATAGTCTAATGTATATACAAGAGGTGTGAAGCAGTAGTTTACTTTTAGGGCAGGTGCTTCCTTTAGTCCACTCTCTTTAAACCACCAGTCTGCCTCTGTTAGCTCATCTCTTTGTGTGTTTGTTCACCAGGGACTCGGCCATTTCCAGCAACAAGACGCCCCACAACAGCTCCATCCACCACATCGAGAGTGTCCTGCAGCAGCTGGACGAGGCCCAGGCCCAAATGGAGGAGCTGTTCCAGGAGCGGAAGATCAAACTGGAGCTTTTCCTGCAGCTGCGGATATTCGAGCGCGATGCGATCGATGTGAGTCCACAAGTGTGTGTGAACTAATAAGTGGAGTGTTGACCAGTGTTGGCCCCTGTCATCAAATTCTCGAATGTGAACGCAACCTATAAAAAAATAGGACTGAATAAGGGTAAAGGACATTGTTTTCTTTTTATTGATGTTGTGTATTATTTTATGTATTTTACCATGCTATTGCAACATACATAATTTTAAACCCAGAAACATATTATAATAGTTTCAATTGTGTACAATTTTAACACTTAATAAAAGGAATAGGATTAATATCCCAGAGAGAACAATATTGTCCACCAATCTAACTCTCTCCATTCATCCCTATTTAAGTGTGCAGGTCATATTGATTTGCAAATATTAATTGAGATTGTTTATAGATCATTTCTGACCTGGACTCATGGAACGAGGAGCTGAGTGGACAGTTGACTGAGTTCGACACAGAGGACCTAACCGTGGCCGAGCAGAGACTGCAGCATCACGCGGACAAAGCTCTCACTATGAACAACCTCACTTTTGACGTCATCCACCAGGGTCAAGAACTACTGCAGTATGTCAATGAAGTCCAGGCATCAGGTATCTACATCTACAACTACAACTTGTATTTCATTTGGCCAACACTAACCAGTTGACTGTTATAGAAATTAGTTTATTTTTCAAATGTTTTTTTAATTAAGGGGGACCTCAGCTCTTGGGTGGGCGATGTGATCTGTGACATTCTGCCAATTTGAGATGGTTATATTGAACGTCTTTTCTTGAGCTCCTCATTTGATCTGACAGAAAGTAATAATATAAATAATAATAATTAAAATCACATTCATGAAACAGTTATTTGCTTAGAGAGAAGGTTGGGCATCAGCGCACCTAAAATGAAGAGAACTAACATCTCATACGAAGTAGAAAAATACAATCTGTGAGAAACTTTTCAACTCGAGAAAACATGTACGTGTGAAGAAGAGCTAACATTGATGATCTCAATTGCCTGATCACACATTTTTCTAATTGATAAGCGCAAGAATCAAAATTGCTATTCAAATATGATTAATTTCACAGCCCTAAAATAAAGAATTGCAATATGTACTTGTCTTTTCCATTTGCTGTTATTCTGGCATGCTAGTTTATTATGTAGGTGTTGTGCACTTGTGCTCATCACCTTTGGTCAGCAGCTGTGATAAAATACTCCCACTCACAGATCAGGTTACATCACATAGTGGAATTAAAAAAAATAATAATAATCCTAACAATTCATACTCGTATAATTGTTAGATGGCAGACTCAAATATTGTCAAGGTGTCAAAAAGAGCCTCTTCTGACGGTGGTTATATAATTGTCGTGCAGGTGTGGAGCTACTTTGCGACAGAGACGTTGACATGGCAACGCGGGTTCAGGAGCTGTTGGAGTTTCTTCATGAGAAACAGCAAGAGTTGGACCTGGCAGCAGAGCAGCACCGCAAACACCTGGAGCAGTGCGTCCAGCTCAGGCACCTCCAGGCAGAAGTCAAGCAGGTATTCTTTGTGGTGGTTGGCGCCCTCTGTTGGGGAATACATGCAACTGCAGCTGTAATAGAGGTCTCTTTTACACTCTGAAGGATTGTTTTGCCAGTTTGTCTGTTTGGATCCGATTTGTTGACCGAATCCAGGAATGTTCTCACTTTTAACATCAGGCGTTTTATAATATCTGTAAGGTCTTTTTTTTTTTTTTTTTTTGTGGTTCAAGAAATAAGGTGTCTCCCACATGATGATGCTTTCTGGGCATTGTTTTGTTCTTTTAGTTCCCAGTTTGTTTGTTTTTAACGTAAATGTCCACTTTGTGAACTCAATTGTTCTGTTTTCCAGGTTCTTGGCTGGATTCGTAATGGAGAGTCTATGCTTAACGCTGGTATGATCACAGCAAGTTCTTTGCAAGAAGCTGAGCAACTGCAACGAGAACATGAACAATTTCAACATGCCATAGAGGTTTGTAATTTATATGTGTCTGAAAGGTACAACTCTTAATTTATCATGTTACTAACGCATCTGTCTTGTGCAGAAAACCCACCAGAGTGCCCTGCAGGTTCAGCAGAAGGCCGAGGCTCTCCTCCAAGCCAACCACTACGACATGGACCTGATCCGAGAATGCGCCGAGAGTGTGGCGTCCCACTGGCAGCAGCTCATGTTGAAGATGGAGGACAGACTGAAGCTGGTGAACGCCTCTGTTGCCTTCTACAAAACCTCGGAGCAGGTGTGCAGCGTACTCGAGAGCCTGGAACAGGAGTATAAACGTGAGGAGGACTGGTGCGGAGGAGCGGACAAACTGGGGCCCAACTCTGAGACGGACCATGTCACCCCCATGATCAGCAAACATCTGGAACAGAAGGAAGCTTTTTTGAAGGTAGGAAACAAAATTGATATGAAAACACTTGCACATTTAGACATATAAACATTTGAACGGCTACAATCACAAACAAAACGCTTATCCCACTGCTTGGTCACCACTTCATGCGCTACATTCACTTTACTAAATCGTGTTGAAAATGTACCTGTGGGTCAAAGCTTAGTTAAATATTGAATAATTCTTTGATGTGTGCAAATGGCAGGTTAATCATTAGTTCATATTGTCTTTCAGGCATGCACCTTAGCCAGAAGAAATGCAGACGTCTTCCTGAAGTACATGCACAGAAACAGTGTCAACATGCCCGGGATGCTGAGCCACGTCAAAGCCCCCGAACAACAGGTGAAAAACATTCTGAATGAGCTGCTTCAAAGGGAGAACCGAGTGCTTCACTTCTGGACCATGAGGAAGCGGCGTTTAGACCAGTGCCAGCAGTACGTGGTCTTTGAGCGCAGCGCCAAGCAAGTGAGTGGACTCAAAATCTGTCCGAAAGATGAGCGAGGATGGTATGTTAAATGATAATAATGTGAGTGCGTCTGCGTGTTTTAGGCTTTGGAGTGGATTCATGACACTGGGGAGTTCTATTTGTCAACACACACCTCCACTGGCTCCAGCATCCACCACACACAGGAACTGCTAAAGGAGCACGAGGAATTCCACATTACAGCCAAGGTTTGACCCACAACCGGTACATTTCTTTTACCATTTTCTCTGTTCATTTCTCATATGCCTCTTTTGTAGCAAACTAAAGAGCGCGTTAAGCTGCTCATTCAACTGGCCGAGGGCTTCTGTGACAAAGGCCACAGTCACGCAGCAGAAATCAAAAAGTGGGTGACGGCTGTGGACAAGCGATACCGAGACTTCTCGCTGCGCATGGACAAGTACCGCTGCAGCCTCGAGAAGGCTCTAGGCATCTCCTCCGACTCCAACAAAGCTGTGAGTGCAGCACATGCATGACATCTGCACACCGGTAAACATTTAAAAGGCAATGATGGTTTTACTGACGTTACTTTTTAGAGCAAAGACCTCCAGTTGGACAATGTACCTGCTACGGGGTCAGAGGTTAAGCTGAGAGATGCTGCTCATGAGCTGAATGAGGAAAAACGCAAGTCTGCACGTAGAAAAGAGTAAGTTCCAGATTAGCTTAAAGATTTAAACAAATTTTTCCAAGAAATACTAATAAATAATAATTGAACACAATTTGTTGATTTTCTGTTTTTAGGTTCATCATGGCTGAGCTAATCCAGACAGAGAAGGCCTACGTGCGTGACCTGCGCGAGTGCATGGATGTGAGTTGAAATTCACACTGACTGTAAAATTTCTCATGACCTGCTTAGACTAGTTTATACGATTTCTTCTAGACGTACTTATGGGAGATGACAAGTGGTGTGGAAGAGATTCCTCCAGGGATTGTCAATAAAGAGCTCATAATCTTTGGCAACATGCAGGACCTTTATGAATTTCACCATAAGTAAGACTGTGTTTTTAAATACTATGAACGAATGTTTACATGTAGAAAACCATTACATTTGAATTGTAAATGATCCCATTGCAGCATCTTCCTCAAAGAGCTGGAGAAATATGAGCAGCTGCCAGAAGACGTTGGCCATTGTTTTGTCACATGGGTGCGTAATATTCTTCCCAAAGAACCTGGTGTATTTCTAAGGTTCTTTTTTCTTTATGTCGCTAAGCAAGCAAGTAATGCATCTTCTTTTCCAGGCTGACAAGTTCCAGATGTATGTGAACTATTGTAAGAATAAACCAGACTCCACTCAGCTTATCCTGGAGCATGCTGGGAATTACTTTGATGTAAGAGTGGCCTTCATTTGAAATACATCAAACGGTATTCAGACAGATTTTTTTTGCTAATCTGTTTGCCCTTTATTCTACTCACAGGAAATTCAACAGAGACACAGACTAGCCAACTCCATCTCGTCCTATCTAATCAAACCTGTGCAGAGGATCACCAAGTATCAACTTCTCCTGAAGGTATCCCACAACTGCACACGCTCATGCACTTTACAATCACAGTTCTGTCTCTATGGCAACCACCAATGTGTACCTCTTTGTTTACCAATTCTGTTTAGGAGTTGCTGACCTGCTGTGAAGAGGGTAAAGGGGAGATTATAGATGGCCTTGAAGTTATGCTCAGTGTTCCCAAAAGAGCCAATGACGCTATGCATCTCTCAATGCTAGAAGGTACATTCATATTGGAACTACGTTTTGTAAAAGGGTTTTGTTTTGTTAAATCTCATGAAACTATAAACCTTTTTTTTTTTTAGGTTTTGATGAGAACATTGACTCCCAGGGTGAGCTGATTCTACAAGATTCCTTCCAAGTTTGGGATCCCAAAACACTGATCAGAAAAGGCCGCGAGCGACATCTTTTCCTCTTTGAGATGTCTCTAGTCTTTAGTAAGGAGGTCAAGGACTCAAACGGCAGGGGCAAGTACATCTACAAGAGCAAGCTCTATGTAAGTATTCTCAACATTTACATGGGATTGTTTTATTAAATGCCTTGCAATAATAAATGTGTTGATTTACAGACGTCAGAGTTGGGGGTTACAGAACATGTTGAAGGAGATCCTTGTAAATTTGCACTTTGGGTTGGACGAACTCCAACAAATGATAACAAGATCGTACTCAAGGTACGCTCTTTCTTAAGCCGTATGGAAATTTCAAGGGTTAAACTGTTGCATTTAAAATTTGCCAACTTGAAATTGAAATGTTCTTGACTAAATTATGCACAGCACTGAAGTTGAACAACAGTGTAACCCTTGTGGATACTCGCTGCCTCTCCTGTTTTTCTCTTTTGTGCCCTGCGCTGGTGCACCTGTTGAGGGGGCTTTTGCTCTGCTCGACAGCTTGTTTAACTGCATGAGCAGCTGGCAAAGCCAATTTCTATGGTTCCAAGCACTCTCTCTTCCCCTGTCCTTCCTCTCAGTTAAACTCTGCTGCGTCCTGTCTTTAACAACCGTGCATATTTCTGGGGCTGTGTTTTTCTGTTAACGTTTGTACTTCTAATGCTCTGAGTTGACATGCTTGCACCAGCTGCTGACACAAATTTTATAATTGCTATAAGAAGCAAATGCTGTTAAGAAATATTTAACTGAAAAATGTGCCAGCTGTTGGAACAGCATGTAACCAAAATCCCATCTAATTCCAAGTGTAGACTACCAAACTAACCTTTCAGATAAGTCTTGTTCTGTTTGCTTAAATTAAGTGCGTCCCATGAAAAACTAATAGATGTCCAAGTGCACCATTCTACTGTTGCTCATTTAATTGGTGTACACGTGGAGGCAATTTATCACTGTTGTATGTCTCTACCAAAGTCATGTCATTAAAAGTACATTTAATGTCTTGCGTATATTCTGAATAAATCAAGTGAAATTTCCTTTTATATTTTAAATTTAAAGCTAAGTCAGGGATCCAAACATGGCGCCACGGTGAGTACAAACTCCCATAACACAGCCCTTAGCCACTTCATTTTCTGAATTCATTGTTTTACAATTTTAATTTGAAAAATAGGTAAATTACAATTATTTTGTGTTACTCAACAGCAATCTCAGTGATGTTAATCTTGTACTATTAATCTTGTAACTATTAACCTTCACCAGGCATCTAACATTGAGAACAAGCAGGACTGGATTAAGCACATCAGAGAGGTGATCCAGGAGCGCACCATACACCTGCGAGGAGCTCTGAAAGAGCCTATTCATATTCCCAAAGCAACAGCAGTCAAACATCACAAGGGACGAAGGTAAATGTGACTATTATAGAAGTACAGACTGTTGTGATGTGAAAGGAGCAGATGTAAGCGTGACATTACACTTATTTGTTCTGAAGGGATGGAGAGGACTTGGACAGTCAGGGTGAAGGCAGCAGTCAACCAGACACAATTTCGCTGGCCTCCCGCACTTCTCAAAACACCATGGACAGTGACAAGGTGAGAACGTGACACGAATGTATCCGTGCTGTTTACTTACGGCTGTCCTGTATCTTACCACCTCCTCTCTTGTGGCAGCTCTCTGGAGGCTGTGAGCTCACTGTGGTCATCCATGACTTCATGGCCAGTAACAGTAATGAGCTGACAGTGCGGCGGGGACAGACAGTGGAAGTGCTGGAGCGATGTCACGATAAACCAGACTGGTGCCTGGTCCGGACCACAGACCGCTCCCCGGCTCAAGAGGGGCTAGTGCCCTGCTCAATGCTCTGCATCGCACATTCAAGGTCCTCCATGGAGATGGAAGGCATCTATAACCACAAAGGTGCAAAGAGTACATTACTTTGTTAGTGTTGATTGGTCACTGATGTGATTGGAACTAACATAAACTTGACTTCTATTTTCACAGACACATTGTCAGTGTGTAGTAATGATGCCATCATGCCTGGTTCCTCTGCCACACTTCAGCCAAATCATGGCATAGGTTCTCACTCATCACCAGGGCCAAAACGTCCAGGTAAAGGCCTGATCAAATGTCTTTTCTAACTAGATTAGCAGTTTGCTTAAAGGGTTTCACATTTTCTTCTCAGGTAACACACTTAGGAAGTGGCTCACAAGCCCAGTTCGGCGGTTAAGCAGTGGCAAAGCCGATGGCCACGTCAAGAAGATTGCCAACAAACATAAGAAGAATCGTGAAGTTAGGAAGAGCGGAGAGATGACAATAGGCTCTCAGAAAGACTCAGACGAAAGTGCTGCCACGCCACAAGATGAGACCGTGGAAGAGGTCAGTGTGTGCCATCACCATGATATGAATTATTTTTGTTTCAAAAATAGTGGTAAAGCTTTTAGGACCTGGTGTTTCAAGTGTATTTTAATGTAATTATCCAGTTTCTGTGTAAATTCCAGCGGGTGCGAAATGAAGGTCTGTCCAGTGGCACCTTATCCAAATCCAGTTCTTCCGGGATGCAGAGCTGTGGTGAAGAGGAAGGGGAGGAGGGGCCTGATGCTGTCCCTTTGCCGCCCCCTATGGCCATCCAGCAACACAGCCTGCTACAGCCAGACGCACAGGACGACAAGGTAACAAGGACTAGTAAAAACTCTATTTGCTCAAACAATTCATTAGTCTTATGCACAGATTGCATATATTCTTGGCACAATTTTCTTTCAGTCTGCCCTCATTTTGAGCAGTACCGGTACATGGTGACCTGTCTAAGACAGCCCTAGTCTCCCAAGACGTGGACACTTCTGACACTAATTTCTGTTTCTCTTTTGTTTTGTTTCCTGGTTGTATTGTTTGACGTTTGCCATGCTGTAGCATTATCTTGATTTATGTCCTGTCTTTGCTTTGTCTCAGTTTCCATATCTCTCCATCTGAGCTGCCCAGCTCTTCCCTCTGTCTTTCCCCAGCCAGTTCCTTAATGCTCTTTTTCCTCTTCAGCTTTAAATATTTGGCTTCTTATTTCAGGAAACAGAGTTCTAGGAATTGAGTTTTTTCTGTTATTATTTCTAGTGATCATAATTTAAAATTTATTTTATTAATTTTACATTGTCACTCCACTGGCTTGAGCTGAGCTTGAGCTTAAAGAGGGGCTTTTTGCTTCTTGTGAAAGAAAGTCATTGAGGAAGTTCTAATTCGTAAGAAAATATCTAATGAAAATTATTCTAAAATTAATGAGATGAACAGTACCAGATCACAATACATTTTAGATTTTGAGATTGCTGCTCTAAAAATTAAATAAAATGTAGAGTGTAACCCCCCCATAAAACATATTTTGAGGATGAAAATCGAAGAGTCCCATTGTTGTTCCCGATCCCTCATATCCTCGCTCGTCCTCATACCCCTTTTACCCTGTGTGCGTAACCTCATTACCCATGCGAGTAATTGGCATCTTTAAAAGCTGGCGAGGCCAGAAGGGCACACAACCTCACCCAGAAATCCTAATTGGGGAAAGTCTTGAAGCGCACAGCAAGGGTGAGAGTCTCCTGAACTATATTTATCCATACTTTCTTTAATGCATACCATTCCTGTTAGCATTTTCTTTTCTTTTTTCTGCTGAAGCTCATCCTCACCTAAAATACCTCTCCATTTTTATTATTTATTTATTTATTTATTTATTTAATTGAATGCATTTTGCATTTGTTTTCATTCAGTTGCCTTATAATCCATCTCCATATATATTTAATTTATTCTGAGGTTGATGTTTTTTTTGGCATAAAACCATGTGAATACATGTAAATGATCCATAACACATATTCTTAAGTTTAACTTACATTTCATTTGCTTCCATAATTAACTTAACTTAAATCTTTAGAAAACAAATGTAATATTTAACATGCGTCTAACTTTGCTGTAAGCATGCCTGTGTTTTTTTCTTTTTTTTTTTAATATATATATATATTTAGACTATATAGACTAATTTACACTTTATTTGAAAAAAAGAAAAAGAAGAACACTTCATAGAGTTTCACACTGCCCACCCAAAACTGATGGTTGCATCCAATTCTCAATCTTGATTCTTATTTCCGCCTCCTTTTTGCATAGACGGCCTCTCGTCTCTCAGTTCGACCATCTAGTTCTGAAACGCCTAGTGCTGCAGAGCTGGTCAGTGCCATTGAAGAACTGGTTAAAAGCAAGATGGTAGGATGACAAAACTGAAATGGCGTAGAATAAAGGTTCATATTTAGTGTTTTTACTTATCTTACCACATGTTTGCTGACTTAGGCTCTGGAGGACAGGCCTAGTTCACTGTCAGTGGAACAGGGAGACAGCAGTTCCCCATCGTGCAACCCGTCCGACCAGTCTCTTCTGTCCTCTTCCTCTCCCATGGAAGAGATGGATGATCGCAGGGCCAGCATCCTTAAGAAAACACAGTATGTACTGAAGAAATCCTGTTTATATTATCTCCCCATGGTTTTGATGATAATTATTATTATTTTTATTTTTAGATACATTCTTCTTGAGCTTGTGGAGACGGAAAGAGATTATGTTCGAGATCTGAGCCTAGTTGTTGAGGTAAGTACATTTATTTTGAGGTTTGACAGGCAGTGGTTTATCATTTATAAGCTGCTGAATGAAATGTTTTTTAGGGCTACATGAACAGGATGAAGGAAGAGGGTGTTCCTGACGATATGAAGGGGAAAGACAAAATTGTTTTTGGCAACATCCATCAAATCTATGACTGGCACAAAGAGTAAGTGTGCACATGTAAAGATTTTACATGGATGACTTTAAATGAACTAAAACTGTTACTCTCCCATTCAGTTATTTCCTTGGGGAGTTGGAGAAATGTTTGGAGGACCCTGACAGATTGGGACCACTCTTTTTAAAACAGGTCTATATTTAATACATTTTGCTTGTTCTTTTTCCACTTTAGTACTTGGATTATTTTATATTTCCATGTGTTAACAGGAGCGAAGATTAAACATGTATGTGGTGTACTGCCAAAACAAGCCCAAGTCAGAGCACATTGTAGCGGAGTATCTTGACACCTACTTTGATGTATGTAACAAATGAAATCACATATCTGTCGGTACTGGCCGCTTGGGTTACAGTTTACTCTTCTCTTGTGTAGGATCTAAAGCAGCGGCTTGGGCACAGGCAGCAGATCACTGACCTACTCATAAAGCCAGTGCAGAGGATCATGAAATACCAGCTACTGCTAAAGGTTTGTATGGTTGTGCTCTAAAGGTTTTTGCCATTGAGTTGTTACTAGTGTACTTCATAAAATATAAGTACTATATTACTTTACTATAACTATATTTTGAAAACTGTTCTTATTTTTACTTTCATTATAGGATCTTCTGAAATACTCTAAGAAGGCTGGGCTGGAGTCTATGGAGTTGGAGGTACATTTTAAAAGTGTTTTATTTATTAATTAAAATATATCAGTATTAAACTTTTTTGCTTTTTGTAATCTTTATAGAAAGCAGTGGAGATTATGTGTATTGTGCCAAAAAAGTGCAATGATATGATGAATGTGGGCCGACTCCAGGGATTTGATGTAAGATTTTGTGAATAGGACACAATTTATTTATTTTTAACTCATCATTTACAACTACATGCCATTTGTTCGACCTCAGGGTAAGGTTATTGCCCAGGGCCGTCTTCTGCTCCAGGATACCTTCATGGTGTCGGATCCAGAGAGCAGTTTGCATGGTCGCATGAAGGAAAGAAGAGTCTTTCTGTTTGAACAGATGGTTATCTTTAGTGAGCCATTGGACAGAAAGAAGGGCTTTTCTCTGCCAGGCTTCCTCTACAAACACAGCATCAAGGTAGGATGAGTGAAGAAAGGCTTTTTTTTTTTTTTTTTTACCAATTAGTGCCATACAAAATTGATACAGATCCTTGACATGTGTATTTTCATTTTTCTCTGCAGATCAGCTGTTTAGGCCTAGAGGAGAATGTTGAAGGGGATACCTGTAAATTTATACTAACGTCTCGCTCTTCAAATGGCATTATTGAATCGTTTGTGCTCCACTCGGCACATCCTGGGGTGCGTGAGGTCTGGACCCTACAAATTAGTCAGATATTGGAAAGTCAACGAAACTTCCTCAATGGTAGGATTAAACCCCCACCCCAGAAAACATTAACAACCACATTGCAGCTGTAACAAAATGTTTATTTCATCAGCGCTTGCGTCACCGGCCGAGTACCAGAGGAACCACATTGGAGTGAGTGTGGGCTCTTCTCCTAACATGGGAGCTCTGAGTGGAGGCGGCAGCTCGTTGCCTGCTGCTGGAAACTCTCTGGTTAGCTCTGTCCCATCAGGTCCTCCAGGAGGATCCCGACGACCGTCCAGGATCCCCCAACCTTCTCGTTTACCTCAGCCCATGCGCCATCATCCTGGGACTGACACAGACGGCCCCCACAAAATGTCAGGTATGAAGCGAGCATTGTTTGTTTAAATTTGTCTTTGAAAGTAAATGTGACTGAAGTGTGAGTTTGACCTACTTGTGATCTAGGTTTGTCACCCTGCCCTGTCCCCTCCTCCCTCATCCCTTCAGGGAGTAGTCCACAAAGTAAACGTTCTAGTCAAAACTCAGAGGAACAAGTACAGGCTCATACTCCAACCAGTGTTATATCCCCCATTTCCCGCACCACAGTGGGGCCCTTACCATCTACACCCAATGCCAAAGCTCGGCCTGGAGCTGTGTCCCCTTTGGCCTCACCAATGGCCACTCCTGCTTTTGGTAAAGAAGCCCAGGTAGCACCCCCCAGCCCTGCTCAGAAGCCTGGACCTGGCTTTTGGAGCTCCATGCCAGCCTCCCCAGCCAGCCGGCCTGGCTCATTCACCTTCCCTGGGGAAACAGGAGAGACTGCAGTGCGTCCAAATTCAAACCAGATCCAGGCTGGTTCTGGATCTGGGAGCCAAAATCAATCCCACAGACACTCTACCCACAGCAAGGAAGCTGATCGCATGAGTACATGCTCATCGGCCAGCGAGCAGTCCATCCAGTCCACCCAGAGCAATGGGGTAAGACTACAGCCCCCGCTGCTGCTCCAACTAACAGAGGCACAGTGAGCTCTGGTCCTGTCTGCCTGCTGAAGCCAGTGCTACTAATCTACTTCTCTTCACATGACTTTCTGTAGCAGCCGTCTGCTCTGTTTACCTTGTTTCGGGTTGACTCTCTAATCAGCTTTGTCAAGCTCTTTCAAGGCTCTATCTAGATGACTTTCTCTAACAAAGCTTATACTAACGTCTGACTCCCTTTTGGCCGCCCTACATCTCCTACTGTCTTCATGATTTCATACTCAACAAGTAAAATGTACTTTTCTGCAACTAACGCCAACGTTTTTGGTTTTGCCTACAAATGTGCCCTACGAATCATTGAACCTTACTCCCTCTCATCTTTGCGTGGGAGTAAAGAGCAAAGGCAGTAAAAAAAAAAAAAAAAAGCTTCTTTCCTGCTGTGTTATTTAAATTCTTTCTTCAAATGATAACTGTTCTTTAGACTTGTTACTTTTTCAAAATGAATATTTCTCTACACCATTCACTTACTGAACATATTTCCATATAAATTAGTAAGTAATTGCGTGCCATTCTTGTGTTTTGCAGAGTGAAAGTAGCAGCAGCAGTAGCGTATCCACAATGTTGGTGACCCAGGACTACATGGCTGTTAAGGAGGATGAGATCAGCGTTTCTCAGGGAGAGGTGGTCCAGATCTTGGCCAGCAACCAGCAAAACATGTTCCTGGTTTTCAGGGCAGCGACTGAGCAGGGCCCCGCTGCTGAAGGCTGGATTCCTGGATTTGTGCTTGGACACACCTCTGCCACTGCCCCAGAGTGCCCCGAGGGATCCGTCAAGTAGGAGCTCTTAAGCACAGATTTATTTGTCTCTGTTTCTTGTCAGTTTTTTGTTTGGTAAAATTGTGGTGGTGTTTTTGTTTTTTGTCAGTAGAAAATCTTCCTCTTGGCACACATCATTACGCATCCGTAAAAAGTCTGAAAAAAAAGATAAGGAGGCTAAGAAGGAAACCAAGCTGGAAAATGGTTACAGGAAATCCAATAAAGTATCTGTAAAGGTAAAAGTACAAACATAAGATCCAAAAAAGAATATCAGTTTACTTTAAGATATAATTCTAAAATTGTTATGTTCTAATTGCAGCTTCTAAATCCCAATTACATCTATGATGGTAAGAATTTATTTATTAATTATTTAAGATTTTTATAGAATGTGTTACTAAAAGTTTTCTTTATTTAGTTCCTCCTGAGTTTCTTGTTCCTTTGAGTGATGTGACTTGTGACAATGGAGAAAGCGTCACTCTTAGGTGTAAAGTTTGTGGTCGACCCCGGGCTTCTCTCACTTGGAAAGGTCCTAATCAAAGCACCCTGACCAACAATGGTCACTTCAGCATCGCTTACAGGTAAAAACATAAACAAAAGATATTGGTGTTTGTTTAGAAAAAAAGAATAATAATAAATCTGAATTCTGATGGTCATCTAGAATTGAAAATAAGTTTGGTCCTAAAGGGTAAACAGGCATCTTACTATTGTTACATGATATATCGTAAATGGCAAAATGAGCCATGTTAATTGATATAAGTCAGTAACATGTCATGTATTTTTGCTGTTTTAGTGATGCAGGTGAAGCAACACTGCGGATCATTGGTGTGGACTCTGAGGATGATGGACTTTACACTTGTGTTGCCACAAATGAACTGGGCACTGTAACATCAACAGCCAATCTCCGAGTGCTTGGTAAGAGTACGTTTAGTAGTGTAAATCAATGGAGGATGGATAGTTTGTATAATTAATGATTATTTGTTCAGCTGAGTCCAGGGATGGTGTCAGGGTGAGCTGGAAGGACAACTTTGAGTCTCATTATGTTGAGGTGTCTGAACTTGGCAGGTAAAGTATTAAGTAATTAATCATTTAGACAAAAGTGCGACTGGACAGAAATGACTGTCTCTTGTATCTACACATGTTTCTAGGGGCCGTTTCTCTGTCGTGAAGCGTTGTGAGCACAGAGGTACCAGGTGTGCTGCTGCAGTTAAACAAGTGAACAAGAAACTGATGAGACGGGACAGAGTGACCCAGGAGCTCAGTCTGCTGCACAGGCTGCAACACCCCAACATTGTCAGCCTGATAGACACGTATGAATCCCACAGCAGCTACTCTCTAGTCCTGGAGATGTGAGTACTCATGCCTCACACAAGTTTGCCATATTTGTAGTTTTGTCATTTTTGGTCACGTTCTGATGCTTGTCCTTGTTGCTTAGAGTTGACCAGGGCCGCTTGTTGGACTACATAGTGCGCTGTGGGAATCTAACTGAGGAGAAAGTAGCCAGCTACTTGCGGGATGTTTTAGAAGCTTTACAATACCTGCACAACTGCAGAATTGTGCATTTGGACATAAAGGCAAGTCATTTACATTAAATGGATTTAGAGAACAAACTAATGGTTAATGGAATATTAACAATAATGTCTGTTTTGTTTCAGCCTGAGAACCTTTTGGTGGCCCACAGCCCCATTGGCCAGCCGGTGGTCAAACTCATAGACTTTGGAGACTCTATCCAGCTCAACAGTGCTCAATACATCCACCCCCTGCTGGGCAGTCCTGAATTTGCATCCCCTGAATTGGTGCTGGGAGAGCCAGTGTCTCTGACCTCTGACCTCTGGAGTTTGGGTGTGGTGACATATGTGCTGCTGAGCGGTGCGTCTCCCTTCCTGGATGAGAGCGCAGAGGAGACCTGTCTCAACATCTGTCGGCTGGACTTCAGCTTCCCCAGAGATTACTTTCATGGCGTAACACAGGCGGCGCGAGACTTTGTGTGTTTGCTGCTGAGGACGGATCCAGGCAGGAGGCCTCCAGTAGGACTTTGCCTCCAGGAGCCATGGCTCCAGCCGGGCAGCAAGGTCCAGGGAGAATTCTGTCTGGACACCGCCCGACTCATTGCATTCATGGACCGGAGGAAACATCTAACCGATGCTCGCCCCATAGGAGGAGTCCGGAGCTTTATTCAAAGTCGTCTTCAATCCAGAGTTTGACAATAGGGATTCACTCATCCATTTCCTCTGCCTTGGTCCCAGCCTTTTCAGTTCACCTGCAAAACAGGTCTACGTATGTGTTGATTTAGTGCACTGGTTGTGGACCTATTGAGCTCCACAGCTAATGGACAGATTAAATAATGAATGCTGATCTTATCTTTTTCACTGACCAACATTTCAGGCCTGTAGTCCTCTCACCTTAAAGTTAAAGTTTGTTGGATTCCTTGAGAACCAAGTTCTCTTCTGCAACAGATGCTCTTATCTACTGCTGCTTGCTAACATATTTTGTATGTCAGGTTCACAAAAGACTAAAACAAACAAGCTCAATGAAGTAATTTATTTTTTAAGAAGTAAAACAGAGCAATTTGAACTGGCACATGTCACTGGACAAATGCAGAGCTATTAGAACAAAGTGATGCCATCAAAACTAGCAAAATGTGGAGAAACAGAATGAAAGTCTGTGTTGAGCTCTTTTTACTTAAATACAAACTTTCTTATAGAAACTATTACTAGGAAGTGGAGTAGTGTCTTTCAGGACAAGAAGAATAAAATGTCAGGAGGAGAGTTGCTGTGCTACTTTGACTTGTATATCCTGAAGACAATAATAAACATTTGTACGTGCACTCGGAGCTTTTAATGGCTGCGTAACATTAACTACAAAACAAAACAATGGACATTTGCCATTTGCTTTTATTAGAACTTACCTTGTATAAAGCAGTCTGGAAATGTTCTGGCCTTATCTGTAAATAGACAGATGCCTTCTTCCCTTAAAGCAGCAGTTTCTTGTGGATAAAGCCTTGATGGCAGTGCTCATTGCCAATCACAGGGGGAATGTGGAGGCAGAAGAAGACAGATAACTGTAAATGCACTCATTGTATGTTAAGTTTATCATGTGCAATGTTGCGGCTTTAACATTTTATGCAACTATTTATGAAGACATCTGTTGTATCTGTAATAAATCTATAGAAAAGCACGTACTTGGTACTGCAAGCACTGCTAGTAGTTTGTGTTCATTTGATCTCGTTTTTATGAGTTCAAGGCCAGGCTTTTATTACAGGTCGCACTCTGGATCATCACAATGTGATCAAAACTAATGTTTGATTTTTGTACTGTATGCCTGTGTAGTATTGGTACACCAAAGTTGTTCAAGCTTTATAGTACTTGATACAGATTGTGTTAGTTTCTCTTGAGTTTACTAAGACCTTGCTGTTTACGCTAGTTAAATAAACACCATTGGTCATTAGGATAGAGCATTGCAGTTCAGACTTAAAATTGTAATTTAATCTGATCCGCTTTATTCACTGAAATTTAATTTATTATTGCAGAGGCCATTCAAACTAGCAAACAAACTGAACGCATCAGTTTAGCTTTTATTTTGTTAGTGTCAGTGTTTAAGTTACATGTTTGCCATTTTTTAATCTTTGCATGTATATTTTTGTACAGATCATATTTTCCACTTGTAAATATTCTCATTTTGCCATCATTTATTTGGAAATTAAACTATTGAACACATAAGGCTTTTTGATTTGTATTCTTTTACCATGATTTATGTTGGTTTTGTTTTGCCATGTGAGCGTGAAGGAGAACCTTCATCCCTATTAAAGGGGGCCAGTGTCAGTTTTAAGTCCCGTGTTTGAGGGGATGTAGCAACTCTTAGCCCTGTGTTCAGTCTTTTGGTGGTCAGCGTAGTTGTGGACAAGTAAGCACCATGAATACGCATCAAGCACACTGTATTATATATGCTTTGTACTGCACTTCCCATTCAATGCTAGCAGGTGGCAGCACAAACCCATAAATGGCAGCGTTTATGCATTTACCATTTGGTGATTAAGAGAGAATTTACTTTAATCTTCGTTTAATTTTCACTATTACATTATGTTGCCATCTGATGTTGGGGGGGGGGGGAAAAATGCAAGTTAATTCTTTTGGTGTATAGCAATTTTGTCCTTTATTCTAAGTTCCAATACAGATAATATATCAGTCCCTTATTTGTACAAAAATACCTGATCAGGATACAATGTTGATCCAGGAGCCATACAGATGTACAGAATGAAGCAAAGCACAGTGGGAATATTTGAAAATTAACAAGGGTTATCATTTGCACTGTTTTTCTTTCCCTGAAATTTTGTTTTCTCAAGCTTATGATGACTTCAACCCAAAGTTTAGTTCCACCAACAATCAGGTTCTGTTGCGCCCACAATGTAAATGGGACTTCTGTGCAATGTAGGAACTCGCTCTACAGCCAATGCAGTGGACAGATGGAAATTAAGGACTTGTTATAGGCACCTGCTGCAAGAAAATAGGCTCTTATGAATGAATAAAATGTTATGCACCTTGAAATCAGAACATATGACCAAACTGAACTAGTGTTTTAGCTACAACAAGTGTCAGTGTGTATTTGTAAATGGTGCCTGTGCTATGTTATTCCACCTGTGTGTGCATATGTGTAGAAGATCAGCCTACACATTACTGTCTCCTACAAAATAAAAATCAGACACCGGTAAAGCAAGAAAGCATAGTATTTTGAAACAAGATACCAGCGGAGTTTCCTGCCAGGCTGTCAGCTTATATGCACAAGTAAGTATTGTTTAGAAATTTGACAACTGCCAAAAGTCCAGTTTGATCTAAAAAAAAAAAAAAAAAAAAAAAAAAAAAAGAACAAAAAAAAAAACAGCTTAATTTAATACTGAATATACTGTGGTATTTTTATATAAAAAGGTAATTTGTGGCAAACCAAATAATACACCAATGATGAACACACAATCAGATAAAAGAAAAAAAAGACATATCATTCTTCATTTTACATGGAGTTATGAGCAAAAGCATAACACGCCATACATAGTGATCTGTGACCTAAGTACAGTGTTAGGCTACGTCCTTTCCATAGCTTCACATACTCTGACAAGTGTTACTGGTATCGTCATTCACTTCTATGTAGGATTGCATTGTAGCACACAGTGATTATAAAATGGAGGGAGGTGTGGTTTTTGGATCTCCTCGTTTTTGCCAGCCAACCTCCTGTCTCCACAACATAGCCCAACCAAAATACAACCTTGGAATTAAAAAAAGGCAAGTATGACAACAACCAGCAATCCTGAATAGTGAATGTATATAGTTATAACAGTCTGGCCATCATCCACGCACATACATACACACACACACACACACACGATACACACTTAATTCACCACAGGGTCATAGCTTAGAGGCTGGACACAGGTGTGGGGTAGGGAACGGGGGGCGGGGTAGGGAACGGGGGGGGGTTCAAGCATTATCCAATCCCTGGGGAGAATCTGCCCTGGCTTGACTATCAAAGTAAAGGCCTGATTGGTGGAGGTGCAGAGCTGGTGAGTCGGTTCGAAGTCGCGTGATTGGTCGACCCTAACCCTGGCAGCGGCAGTAGCGTGTGTCGATGACTGTACTTAAAAAGACTGGCATGGGCTGTGTCTGGTGGCCTCCCGCTAACCTCGCGCTCTAGGAATCTGGCACTGGGAACCACTTGGGGCGTGCAGGTGCAGGTTAATTACACTTTCAAACTTCAGGAACCAGTGCCTCGCAGCTTTTCATTCATGGGTCGGCCAGCATAGGGAAAAAGCACTTTAGATTGCCACTCCAGCCTCCTGCTTTCCTGTTTGCATTCCTGGGCATCTGTTTTAATGGCAGGGCAGTGACATGTCCATCTACAGTCCTATGCCAATAAATTAGAATAGGCTAGACAATAGAAGTTATTTCAGTGAGTAAATGGCTCAAGTAATTCAATAGATATAATTATGGCGACATTTTGACCTCAGGTGACAAATCATTACTATGATAATACAATTCAACTTTGAACTGCAAGGTTCAAGTGGAGGTCTTGAACTGAAGATATTTATCCTCTTTGATTAGAATAAATATCTTTAGCTCAAAACATTTTTGAAATACCTTTGTGGCATTATGGGACAATTGGGCTTTTCTATAAAATTCCACCTTTTTGAAGTAGGACTGTAGTAAGTCAAGTGATTTTGTAGACGTGTTTTCTCTCAATGTGAAATACATTGTGAATTTGTATTATACGAAATTTGATAATTCCTTGTTGGAAAAAGGGTGTGATCTGTGTCTTGCTTTTGGCTCATTTTCAGCGGCACTGTAAGTGCCATCTCAGGTCTACACTGGGAGGCCCCCCCCCCCCCCCCAAGTTTAAAACTTTCAAAGTGCTACACATAATGGCTTTAAGATAAACATGATTATTGTAAAAAATAAACTTTTTGTTGGCGTTACATTGTGTACGTCCAAGGTTCCATTTCATCCTACTGACCGCCAGAGGAGATGCTTTAAGCACTGAATGACTCCGTTCGCACATGTGCAGGGAGTGGTACTTAAGTCGTCAGAGATTCATAGAACTGTAGTTACATACGTAACTCTCGTTTTATACCATTCCAGTATGGTTATAAGAATGATCTATTACCATTTTAATAGAGGTGGGAAGATTATAAAAATACTCATTATAAATGTTGTTTTGAAGATTTACTCAATATTAAAATGTTGCATATTGTTTAGAATGTTAAAATACAGCAAAAAGAGCTGAAATGAAACTAGATGTAAAATTCCAAATAAGGATATTGATCCTAAAAACCTCAACTACTATGTTTAAAGACATGTTTCAATACATTTCTATTGGCTTGACATACTATTGTCTGAGTATCGTTGTCGGGATACTCCCAAAAAATAATGATATATTTATTTTTGTCAATATTGCCCCCCTCCAATTGTCAATATGCGATTTTAAATAACATGTTGCGGCTGTGTACAATAATTGTGTAGGATTTAGACCTGCAAACAAACTATACCTGTACATAAAATGATATACTATGTGTTGTGTATTTTGGGCCCAACCTCCTCCAGAAAACTTTAATTAAATGTATAGATGGTGGGAAGAAGAGGTTGAGGTGAGTAGTAACATGTAAATAGATGCGCAGCGTCTAAAACTTCACCCCAGACATAACTAAATCCTACACAATGTACACTAAAGCTATACTTAAATATAAAATAAGGAAAGAATTTATGTTTTTGGCATGTATTCAACAATAGTTGAACAATAGCTTTCGATCGCATCAAGTTCTCAAAGATTGCAACACAACAGCTTCACTTTCTTGGCCATAATTGATTTCCTCCTCACTGTTAGAGCTTTTATACATAGGTAATTTTATGTATATTTTAATATAGCTTACATTTTTACTTAGAATTTTCACATATGACAAAGACGGACATTTAGAGTTCATCCTGGATCCCCCAAAACACCATAGGGCTTCTGATGATTTGTCTTTTTTGTAGTTGGAGGGAAAAGTGGTCAGTTATCTTCACTCATTACATGTGCAAGCTCAAAACAGACTAGAATAAAATTACATTCAAGACAATTCACTGTGATAGCCCAAGTCGATATTACAAATGACTCAAGTGGTACAAGCTTTTGGGGAATACTTTTTTTTCACAAGTTTGCAGTCTTCCTCCTCTTCCCTGTAACAACTGATTTCCAAACCTTCTTTTCTGAAAGGCACTGGACTCTCTCACTCTTCTGCTCTCTCTTTCTCTCTTCACTGCTCCCACGCCACTGTAATCAAATCAGAGCTGGTGGAAATTCACATGCATGCTTTCCAGAAGGGATGGGGGGAGGGTGGTGTGTGGAGGAGGAGAAGGGAGGAAGAAGCGGAGGACGACAAACCGAAGAGCAGGCATTTGGAGAGAACAGCTGTTGTCTGTCCGCCTTGGGAGTGCAAAACTAGTTCTGCATTGAATCAACAGTAATTAAAAAAAGAAAAAAAAAAAACAGCATTCAATTGACATCAAGTAATCAATCTAACTTGTGATTCTTTCAGCAACACCTTCGCCATCGCTTCTCTGCTTTTTTTTTTTAGCTACTTTCACTTTGCTCTCGACACTTTTCTCTCTGTAAATGGAGGGCTAGGGGGCGCTGCTGTGTAGACCACAATTACAGATAATGAGTCTAGTCTTGTTTTGGAGTCGGTTTCAAAGGGGGAGTAATTCAGCTTATCCAGACTGGACTGCACAGGTTAAGAAAACTCCTGGATCCCAGTTTTGATGTATAGACCCAGAGAGGTTCCCGTTCCATCCCTGATGATCAATGAAGAAGTCGAGGGGCTGGCGCTGGCTGCCGACTGACCAATCGCTTCCAGAGGTCAGGGGTCAGGACAGCGCCACAGCTTATCAGGCCTGGCGGATGGAGGATGGGTGACAAAGATGGATGGAGCTTCATCACAGAGCTTATGATACAGTATCTTGCTCCGATTTCCTTTTTGTTTTCACAATGCATGCTCAAGTTTTGGTCAGAACAACACAGAGGCAGGGGAGCAAACTTCAGAAGACCACGATCTGTAATCCTCCTGATGCGCACATCCAAAAACCTTTTAAGGCGGCAATTGCCACAGTGTCACGTGACTATACTTTCTTCTGTGTTGTCGGCCATGTTGCATCGGTTAATAAAGGGGCGTAACAGGGGGGAGGAGCTGAGGGAGGAGAGGTGTGCAAAACAGATGGAGTGTATAAGAGTGGGGGGGTGTCACAAGGCCACAGCGGTGCACGGGTGTTTGAGCTTGCAGGGCAGCACCCCTCTGTTGAGCTGGTAGAACTCCACCAGATGGATCAGGTCTGTGAACTTGGTGGCGCCGTCGTCAAGGCTGAAGAAAACTTGACCGTCCTCTTCACACTGCACACATGCACAGAAGAAACTAATTAGCTGGTGACTGGGAGCAATTACAGAAATAAATTACTGAAATAAAATTACACACTTTTTACAACTTTTTCAAATATTATTCAACTAAAGGCATTTCAAAGGAATAAATGGTATTTCTACAACCTCCCCACAAGATAGTAAAACTTACAAGCTTTGTCGTTAATAATATCTTAGTGATATATTGTCAACGCACATGAAATTACTAACATATACGACACAGATTTAATGTTTATCACAAATATGTGGTAACCATTTTTAAAAGGTGTATACAGTTGCTTTAAGTACTGCAGAGAGAAGAGCTTGTCCATGATTACATACTTCCCTCTTACGGCAGGTAATAAAAGAAACTTCCCTGGGACAAAGTGCACATACAGCTACATGGTACAAATACAGCTTAGATACATGATAAGTAAGTACAACTGTTACATAGGCATTACATTTCATTTAAGCCATTTTACATGTGACTGACCGGTAGGATTTGGAAGTGCTTTATTTTCTGGTGGTGGCACAAAGTGAGCACAAAAGCCTTGGGATTACTCTGGCTGTCCCGCAACAGGAAAAGTCTAAAGAACAAAGAAGATAATAATAAAAGCATATCAAATCTAGTTTAATCTAAATGTACTGTTTATAATTACCCATCTACTTGGCCTTGCTGCATGATCATTTTATGGGCGTCTTCTCTCATTATGCGGCCGTGAAACCACACCTGTGTTCTGTGAATGACTGAAAGACATTTTTATGTCAGTAATAAAAATGTGCTTTATTTGTGATTAAGTCAGAGTGATGACTACCTGTGCTCAAAGAAGATGGATGCAGAGGGCTGGAACTCCCCAAAACATTCATACGCTGACCTCTTTTCTGTGCGCAAAACATACATTGCTTTTAATCAAAGTGTTATGTTGTGTGACACCTTTGCAGATGATATACTAAAATGTAATGTAATTACAGTAAACACATGGAGAATATGACATAATGATAGCTTTATGTTTTCTGATGTGAGCACACAGTACAGGATTTAGGGATTACTCCTTACTCTCCAGGTCTGTCCCTCCTCCAGGGCGGCGCTCTGGGCCTCAACTGGGTTCTCAATGACGCGGCCTGTGCGTCCAGAGAAGTCCATAGCAACCAGGGAGTTCTCCGACACACTGCGCTGTTAGGAGACGTGGCACACGGAGATGCGTGGAGGGCGGGGGATAGGGGCGTTTGGGTTGGGCCAAGGAAAGAAAAGGAGGTGGGGGGTGGGTAGACAAAGGTCAGAGGTCAAACAAGCCAGACACACTCACTAGGGCATGACAAATCCTGTCTCCACAACCCCACTTCAGTTAAACCACAAAGTGCATGCTGTTCTGGCTTTTTTTAGTGTCCTGCACAAATCTGTTTACTTTTATAAAATATACATTTGGCTCAGTGCATCATTTTGCGATTTTGTGCATCAACATTAAGGCAATGCATGTTAAATTAAATGTGTTACTGACTTAAAGTGACAGTAAATATGATTACAGGTTTACTTACACATTAGTACGTCACCATATGTTAAGTCTAAATATAGACCCGCGGTACTGCATGCACCAGATTGCAACTTGTTTCAATTCACAGTTTTTCTAAACACTTATTAAAACACAATTAAAATACCTTCACCATGGCCCCAGGTTATGAAGTAATTAGACTTGGTGAAGCATGTGCAGCAAAAGAATATGAATAGATGTGCAAACACAAACAAAGCATGCCAAAATTAGCCAAATACTCCAAGCCAAGATGTTTTGTGTAGGATGTACTTTTGCTGCAAATACTGTTTAAATGAGTAGCCTGACCTAAATCTGTCCTATAAGCCTTTTACTACAGAACATAATTAACCTCATTAAGAAAGGTCATCTGCAACAGTGATCGTTTGAATGACAGTTCATACTGCATTTGACTCCTTTGTTTGATGGGCGTGGGGGATAATCAGGTTTGACATGGAGTTACATCTTAGTAATCAATCCACGAGTTGATGGGTGAACTGGTTCCAGGGCTTAGCTCAGTTAATTACAACATCCATTTTAACAGCAGGGTGGGGGCCTCTGATTGCAGTTTTAAGCCGGCGATTTTAGAGAGCAGATCCTCACCACAGGGGCTGAGAAATGGGAGGAGGCAGGCTTCCTCTGCTGTGGCAGGGTGTAGTTCTGATAAAGGACGATGCCATACTGCGAAGAGACAGAAATACATGATTACTCAAATCATAGGCGACTAAAAATGACACCAAGAACTGACATCACAGCTCCACTCTCAGCTTCATAATGCTTTGTGAATGGCAATGATTTATAACATGTCCTTTTTGCCATAACTTTATTTATACTGGTTTGAATCATGCAATTTGTTGGAGCTGGATTATACTTTACCATGAGATTAGAATTTTGTAACATCAACAATTATCATAATACATATTTTTTAAAGGACACATATTGTGCTTTTTTCAGGTTCTCTACTAAGAGGTTTCTCCTTTTTCCCCACAGGGTTTTGTAGTTTTTCCTTGACGAGAGGGGCATGCTGGGACATTATCCATTTGCTCATTTCCATGAATATTGTCTAATCTGCTTTTCACTGTCCAATGCCCTTCAAGGCATTACAAAAATAAATTGAATTGAATTAATATAAAACTATAACGTGTAGATCATCATTTTACATATTGTTCATTATCAACAACAATAATGATCTAAAATGGCATAATAATAGAAAATGACTTCCTGTTCAAAATGACAGAACTGATAAACCCCGCCTCTTCATCGTGACATTTCCCTGTAACAAGCAGCAGATTTTCATTTACACGTTTTTATTTTTAAAAAGTGGCTTTGTGATATTTTAGAACCTCTACATGTGCCACTCAAGAGTCTTAATTTTACAGACAATGCCAGCAAACTATGGGGATGTGGGCGGGGATAGGGAGTAGGTGAAAACAGGAATTTTCTGAGCATTTGCATTCAATTTTCGAATGCAGGACAACACAGGATTATTATGCATGAATTAATCAAAATGCAACTCTGAGTAAATCAATGATGAGGAAACACTGTCATTAAAGTTCATTAAAGTTGATTTGCATATTCTGTCCACCATTAATTGAATTGTCAACATTCCACAGTGCCAATAAAACGGTTAAAACGTGGTATGCAAGACAAACCGAGCGCACAGTAGTACCTTGAGTAGTCGGAAGGCAGTCATCCAGCAGGTCCGGCTCTGCTCGTCCTCGGCACACAGCATCTTCAGTTCTTTACAGTCACTTCTCACTTTACTGGGCTGTCAACCAAGCAGCAGACACAGTGGGGGATCAGATTAATGAGCAAACACGGCCATCACTGAAAGGTATGGAGACACGTTCAAGCCATTTGCGAAGCCAGACCGAGACGCTAATGAACCGGTGGATGTGTGGTGCTGCAGAGCCTCTAATCTTTCATCATTTTATCACAGTTGCAACATTTCAAGGTTAATGCCAGGGTATTTGGTGATGCCCTATTAGCATTTATGGGGCTCATTTATCTTTCATTACGGCAATATCATTAGCATTAATAAAAACACCTCCGACTGATCAGCTATCACTATATGAAGAGCAGAGCCACCCCCAGCAGCCGCGTAAAAGCCCTCGACTCTAGCCGCACCATCACCCCCACTGACAGCCTGCAAGCTGGAGTGACAGAGAGAGGTGAGCAGGTTAGGCAAACTAGATTTGCTGTACCATCCAGGCTTATCCCACTGAGCTTATCCCCGATTTCTGCAGGTGACCCACCACAGATAACTGGTGGGCCAGGTCCCATAATGC